>BHEV01032346.1:0-20659 GCA_004319985.1 Emydocephalus ijimae
CCTCTGGGATGGAGGAACTGGCTGGATGGCCTGAATGTCCAGTAGGTGCTGAATTGCTGAATCCATGAGGTTGCGTTTGGTATGGTTCTTGGAGAGGGGACATGTAATGTAGAAATCAGGTGGGGTAGAGAGGAATTCGAGGGCAAGGCCAAACCTGACGGTATCCCTGACCCAAGCATCTGAAGTGGATGAGTCCCACCGACTGGCGAAGGCTTTAAGTTGCCTGCCAATGGGGATGAGGTCAGGTGGCCTATCTGGAGTGCCGGAAGGGCCTGCTGCCGGAGCCACGAAAAGGCCTCTTGAAGTTTCCGCCTCTCCTGTGTATATCGAAGGGGTTGGACTTGTCCTGGGGCTGTCCCGAGCCAAAGGAGGGGGGCCTTTGGTACCTGGGAGGGAAGGGGGGTTGGGGATAGGGACGAAAAGGAGCCCTCCGAAAGGGCTGCAGGGATCTGGGATCTGACTTACGGGTGAGGGAAGGGAGGAATTTCTTTTTATTCCTTCCCTCAACTAGGAGAGGATCCAGGGAAGGTCCGAACAGCTTATTTCCCGCGAGGGGCGCGGAAGTTAGTTTCACTTTATTCTTGAGATCCACCTGCCAGTGTCTTAGCCAGAGCAGGCAGTGGGCCAAGACGTGGGAGGAAATGGCATGGGAGGAGAACTTTACTGAGTGAAAAGTGGCGTCTGCTGAGAACTCCGCTGAGGCTGTAATCTTGGCGATGTGCTGATGGGCGCGGATATTGGAGGTCGGGACATGTTGCTTAAGCTGGCGAAGCCAGCGAATGGACGATCTGATGAAGAAGGAAGCGGTCGTAGCCGCCCTGATCGCCCATGCGTCCAACTGGTGAGCTCGTTGCAATGCCAGCTCCGACCGCTTCTCCTCTGGCCTGAGGGCCTCTAAAGGGTCGCTGAGGATGGAGGAAGAGGCCAGGCCTATGACAGGCTCATCAACCTCCGGGGTGCTCAGCAGGTTGGAGAGCTCCGGGTCAAGGTTGAAGAACCTTTTATCATGGGCCGAAGGGGCCAGGGGGGCAACTGAGGAGGCCAGTTGCTTGGACACCAGGTCCAGGAATATGGGGGGGGGGTTGGGATGACCTCGGCCTCCACCACCAGCTGTCTAAACATGGAGTCCTCTGGCCCTTCCGGAACCAAGAGGATGGGATCAGAGGGGCTCTGGGCAGTTAGGCCCGAGATGTTCCTGGCTTTGTAGAGGAGGGATTTGAATAGCTGGGGCTTGAAGAGCCCTATGAAAGCAGGTTGGTCAGGGGTGAGCCCTTCGTCCTTGGACATTTCCGCCTCTGATGGATCTGAGTCCGGAAGGGGTTCGTTGTATTGTAAGGACCCCAGGTCAAATTGTTCCTCCTCCTCCTCCCTGCACAAATCTAGGTCCCCTTCCGCCTCCTCCTCGTCCTCCCTGACTGAAGGGGAAACCTCCCCCTGGAGGGGCACCTGATCATGAAACGGTTGCGGCATGAGAGGGAATGATCTTACAGATTCGGTGGCCTGCGGAGGCAACCCCGGTCTAGCCATCTGCTGCATTCCTTCTGCAATTCCCTGTCGGATAGCCATCTCCATCCAGGCTCTGAGCTGCTCCGGAACCGCCTGAATGAGAGGTTCCTCCTGGCGCAGGCCAGCGGCCGTGGGCGTGAAAGTAGCCTCTGGAGTTCGCCTGGCTGGTGTTCCTGGGGCCTGATGCACTTGAGAGGGCAAGCTGTGCCTGGATAGAGAGGAAAAGGCTGCAGGAGGTGGGGGGGAAGAGCGGAAGTGGAAGGAGTGGTTGGTGCTGGAGCACTGGGCCTGTCTGTCTGGTGCGTTTGTCTATTTCTTTTTCTAGCGCCTTGTGTCGTCTTAAGGCGTCCTTTTGTGAGGCTTTGGTGGGCTCCTTAGCCTGACTGCGCAAGTGGTGGGTCTTTGCTTTGGCCTTTAAGGAAGGACCTTTTGAAGGATTGCTTTCTGCCATTTTAGATAGTTGAGAAAGGGGATCAAATATGAGGCGGTTGGCGCGCCTAGGGGTCGACCTACAACGAAGGCTGGGAGCCCTGGGAAATTCTTTTACAACCCCCCCCGTTTATTATTAGCATGTAATTAATCTGTTTGTCTCACTTGTTATTCTCTGTATTTTTGCTCTGTATATAAATGATTCCCCCCCCTTTTTTTTGGTAAGCTTAGGCCTACTCGTGTCTCTTAAGTTTTCTGATTTAATAACTTTTGAGGATCTCTCTCTCTTTATTATTATTATTATTATATTATTATTATTATTATTATTATTATTATTATTATTATTATTATTATTATTATTATTATTATTATTATTATTATTTTGAAGGGCTGATCGGGATGATCAGAGGACAACCAATGCCTTAAGGGCGAAGCCGGGACTAAACCAGACTGCCGCCCCAGGCGGAACCGGGCGGGAGTGGTGGGAATAAACCGCAGCCGCTACGGCTGGCTGCGGGGAAAGCCAACAAAAGGAGGTGGGAACAGAAGCCTCCAACTGGAACAGCACAATTTTATTTCCTCAGCAGGCCTGCTGGTCCTGCTGTTTTAAACAGGCACGCTGCAGAGATCGGAATGATAAGGTAAAACAAAATGGCACCCGGCCACGAGGCGATGCTCAAAATGGCGGCCGCCACTACTTGGGCTTGCAGGGGCCCTTCTGCAGCGACCAGGAGGTTCCCCAGGGACAATCCAAGGATCCCAGGGGAAGGACAAACAGAAAGAGACTCGCAAAAGTTCAAACAATATAAAAAACGGAGTTCGGGGGGGGGGAAACGGAATGAAATGGAGCGTTTTAAAC
Source organism: Emydocephalus ijimae (assembly GCA_004319985.1). Taxonomy (NCBI): domain Eukaryota; kingdom Metazoa; phylum Chordata; class Lepidosauria; order Squamata; family Elapidae; genus Emydocephalus; species Emydocephalus ijimae. The sequence goes on from BHEV01032346.1 coordinate 2,795, forward strand.
GAACTAAAGCAGCAGAAAAGCAATAGGGAAGGGTGGGGGGGGCAGCTTGTAATTTGGCTGGCCTATCCCCTGGCACCCCCTGGGGGGAGGACCTCCCAGGGAACTCTACTAAATAAGGAGGACCAACTGTGCAGGGCTAAGGGAAAAAAACACAATGAAGGGATTATATACAACCTGAAATGAAGCAAAAAAACGAATCAAATTGGAATTTTCCTGAAACGGCCAAGAGCACATACAAAATACTGCCTACTCTGCACGAGGGCTGAGCATAAACTGGGGAACGCGATGGCAAGCCACGTGATGGAAGGTGGAGCGTTCCTCAGAAATTAAGCTCAGCCTACTACAGCAGAGACTGAAGCTCCACCCACTCTCTGGACGATCCGAACAGCTCTAAGGAGAAAGGGTGTGAACAGCTCCACAGCTGGACTAATTGAGTGAGGTTTTGGGAATCCAATAAGAATGTATCTGCCAGGCATAAAATAAATACGGGTTATTGAGGATTCCTACTACAATATTTTTCATAGCATTCTCACCAGTTATATACCCCTTTAGATGCAATTCTGGACAAATTAATATAATTTTCTTCTTAGAGCATTGGGCATGCACATTTTTCATCCAGCTCAGGTGAAGGCAATTTTTGGAGGCTTAAAAATGATTCTTTTTCCCTCTCCAAATGTGAGGTGTTTCCAGGAATGTTCAGATTATGGGATGGTAGCCCTGAACATTTCCTGTCTGATTTTAGGATAGGAAGAAGTATGATGAGCAGAAAACCCAGAACAACATGCACTAAAAAAACATATACTTGTTAGGTTAAGAGCCTGCCTGCAATTCATGGGCCATATCACCTGCCCCAATTCTAATCACTGATCTTTACAGGAACATCCAAATTAACTATGCCCAGAATTGCATCTAAAGGCATATAAAACTATGGTGAGGCTGCTATGGAAAATACTGTATTAAGTATACTCAATAATCAGGTATTTATTTTATGCCTGGCAGGTAGATCCATATTGGACTCCCAAAACCTCATTCAGTTAGTCCAGTTAGGGCTGTTTTTCTATAATTGTATAGTTGTACAATCTTACAGCAATCTTACAGGAAGTCTCTGCACTATTAAATAGAACTTACTGGGAAAATATCTTCCAAGACTTCCCAAGAAACAGCAGAGGTATCACTTTAAAGCATTTATTGGAACATTCATTCTTCTTTCACTCTCTAGTCTAACATAAACAAGTCAGGTTGGTCTTCAGGTTTCCAAGTAGCCCTGGATTCAAGTTACGTGATCAGTGGCCACCAGAACGGGACAAGTGTGTTATGTAGCTAATTCATTTTGTGTCTCATCCTCATTTCTGGATTGTTTCGTGTGAAAGGGCAAAACACTTTTCATATACAATTTAAAATTGACTAAGTAACTAAGGACAACTGAATGGCTGAGAGTAATGGGGTTTTACATTTTTAAATTGCATAGAGATTATTGTATGGTCGGTTGTGTTTAGTTTTAATTTAATTTTTTTTTCTTTTAGTGGTGTTTGTCCAGTTTTACTTGTGGAAGAGCACTTCATTTTGTTGCACCCGCTTGCGAGTATAATGACAAATAAACTCTTATGTCTTATGTCTACATATTAAAATATGGCTCCAATAGTAAAATAACCTTAAAAGCGACCAAGATTTACAGTAATTTGAAAATGGATTTTGAAAAAATGTGCTAATTTGAAATTTTCCATTGGTTCTCTTTCCACTTAAAACAGGAGCCGCCAATCTTCGGGCCACAGCCCACTACCAGACTTTGAGCTGTTTGGAACCAGGAGGGGGTGACCACATGCATGCACACTCCATTTGTGTGAGGGACGTGTGCATTCCTACTGCTTGCACAAATGGAGCTACACATGCTTGCCCATTGCTCACATATAGAACCACCCCCTCTCCCCCCAGCTGCTGGGTCACAAAGCCAGGAAGGTTGGGGAATTCTAATTAATTTAAAATATATTTTGCTCCTTGTGTGTCCTCTCATATAATCTCCATTTATGTTAGGAATTACTATTTCTGCTAGATTTATATATTTTTTCTCACAGAGGTGCACAAATACACTGAGTTTGTATTTCAAGGATTGCTGTTCAGCTTTATAATAGCTTTTCTTGTTATTTTGTAAAATATTTCAGCCTGCAAAGGACATTTCCTCTCTTTTCCTTTTTATCTTTTTGAAGTTTTCATTTGTGCCCATTTGCTGGTTGGGAATTTCTATTTCATCTCTTCTTTCAGGACAAAGAAGGAAATCCATGTCAGGTTACAAATTATGGAATGGTCAACATTCCCGGCATAAGCTAACTGGCCAAGTCTGCAATGATGAAGTATCATCTCCCCATCATCCCTACTGCAACATTAGGGAAACACCATGGGCCCCAGATAAAAAAAACAAGGCATCTCTAAAGGAATTGCTTCCACTTCCCATGATGTGAAACATTTTAATCTCTTTTCTACTTAATCCACTGAGCAAGATAGCCAGTTTGTTGCTTCCCAAAAACCACAGATAAAGAAATCACTCTCCTTGTCAACACACAGGAAGAAACTGCTGGAGTATGTGTGGTTTTTTCTGCCATGTTATGTAACATCCGCCCAAATCTGTGCTAAAAGCCCAAAGGATTTAGAGTATAAGATTTATTGTTTAATCTCTAAATTCTAGAGCAGACACAGACAGCTCAGAAGTCACATGTAGGCCTGATTGCATAAGTCTCTACAACCAAGCAACTGGACTTTAGCAAGAACAATGTCTTCTACTGCATGAGGACAACTAACAAATGCAAGCAATAACAAAGAAAGGGTTTCAGAACAAAGGTGTCAGAAAGAGAGGAGTGGTCTTACCAGTTTTTATTCTGGCTCATCTACTGTTTAACTTAAGCTCATCTTCCATTGCCATTTAGCCCAATATGTATTATTCCCAAAGGAATGGAGACTAGAGAGAAAAACTACATACACAAAACTACACAATCAGCATTGGAAAGGACAACTTAGACCATTGTGCTCAATTCCTTTCTGCAAATAAAGGCATCCCAGACTGATAGTTGTCTAGCTTCTGCTTGAACACATTCAATGAAAGGGAGCCTAACCACTTCTCTTCCTTCTGTAGGAAGTGGTTTCATTGTCAAACTGTTGGAAACCTTTTTCTAACATTCAGTTGAAATCTGTCCATTTGTAACTTACATGCCTCTTATAAAGAGAATACTTGTAGCTTAGGTTAAAACGAGGGGTCCTTGAGTGCAATGATGATGTCAGCTAGTTTGGGTAATGAAACAACTGGCAGAAAACAATCAAGCTCAGACAGCACCAAGGAGCCCTCAGAGATGCCACTTTCTGTATTCTGGAGTGTCAGATGATAAAAAGGCAATGACCTTCTTCTGTGTGATCCTTCTAGATCATTGAATAATGTTATCATACATCATCAGTCTTCTCTTGTCTTCCTAAGTCTCCTTTTCAGACTTCCTAGGACCCAATTTTTCAATCATTAAAACCTTACATTTTAGTTCCTTTTTTGAACCTCAAAAAAGGAACTTTAACCTTTCTTAAACATGGTACCCAGAACAGGATCCTACATCAGAAATGAAATTTGACCATTGAAAAATAGAGTAGCATTATATTTTGACCAGCATTTCTCTTTTCATAAATTAGCTACTGGGTTTTTTGTTTTGCAAAACTGTTGTCAAACAGCTCCAGAGCTGTTATCTACAAGAACTTATTAACTTGTGTGCCAAAAGAAGGGAAGCAGCCCAATAAAATGGAAGAATTCCAAAACGCCATCATTGGAAAAATCAATGCTGGGGCATTGCCATCTTGGAAAAAATGACTAATTCAGTGCACACAGACCAAAGAATACCAAGCAAAAAGGAAAACCTTTAAAAAAAAAAAACTTCTCTTTTATAGTCAAATGTTTTTAAAGCACAGATAGTAATACTGTGCAGTGCTTTGGATTGGCACCTACCAGTCTTGGGAAAGGATTGGCTTGGCTTTAAAAATTGTGCTCTGTTCACAACTGAGCCTCTGCAGTGTCATTTTACTTTAGAGTGCTAAACAACCCGAATAAATTCCTCAAAATATGCAGGTAGAGTTAGAGGCAATTGATTTTCTAATATATGTCAATAAAGAAATAAAAAAGGCAGTGCTTGAAGGCTTGGTTTCTATTATAATTAAATATTTTCAAAGCATTAAAAAAACACTCAAGAAAAGGTTGGAAAACATGTCTACTAATATATTGGGAGGGAGGAGGAGAAGGTATAATGTTTTCACCAGGGAGTCATAAAAAGAAAGCAAGCCAAAAGGTCCATATCAGAAATCTTTCAAAAGCTATTTTTCATGAAGCTAAATCACAGGGCTATGATTTGTCTGCTATTATGTATGTAGAAAGCATAACCCTTAAAAATACACACCCATCTCTGTTTTTGCACAGTTCAGCAGACAGAACTCCCTACCATTTCAAGGGGAAATTTTTGATGCAACATTGGAGCTGTGCTGCTATTCAAATATAATATGTAATTAGCGAAACAGAGATTGAATCCCAATGAATACCGCCTGCAAGACAACCCTCCATTAAAAGCCTTCTTGTTTAAACTTCAATATTTTAGCAATAGTGACAAAGACACACACGCACACACACAGAACACCGATTTTTCCCTTTGAAAAAAAATCCTACTCAGGTAAAAAGGTGCATAAGATGAAAATTGTCGAAGGATCCTAGTTCCCTCTCTTCCAGCACTCTGAAATACATGAGGATGGATTTCCTTTTATACTAATTCATTTGGCCTCTTCCTACCCTTGTTGTTTTATTGAGAGGCATCTGGGAGATGCATAGCAGGGAACAGCCTACCCCGTGAGAGGCAACTGGACTCTGTTCCTAAGCTACAGAATCCTGCCCAGACTCCGAACAAAGGAACAATAGCATTTCCATAACAGAGCGAGAAGCATGCAAAGGGCGGCTGGGGGAGGGAGCAGCAACCATCTCTCCACACAGGCTGACAAATTCCACGCAATTTATATGCCCCATTTTGCTGATCTCTTCCCCTCCCTTGACACACACACACACACACGTCTGCATACATTGGCATGCTGCCATGGAAAAAGCTGCGCTAAGCAAAGAGGAGAGGGACGCTCCCCCTCCCCAAGCCCAGATGCAGGGTTTTATAGGACTCGGCAGCACACATGTGCTTTGAGAAGGCAAATCTGGAGAGAAGAGACTTGTTTAAATGGTGTTTTGGCGTATCTGCATCCAAAAGTGGGAAATGGGAGAGGGAGGGATGCCAAGGGGGATGAGGAGGTTGGCTCCCGGTTCCTTTCCGTTTCCATCTCCCCACCTTCCTTTCATCTCCCACCCTCTGTAAACAGGACTGCAAACATGATGCAAGATTTGGCTCCTCCAGGGTTGGAGAGGCCCTCATCAGGGTAGATTTTTAGCAACAGCGGGACTTTTGATAGATGGGTTTTGTTCTGTTTGGGAAGAATATCCCAGGCTATTTCTTTGGAAAAGGGGGCAATTTTCATTCCTATGTCCCAGTTTGTTTGTTTTTAAATAATCTATCAAGCCCAAGCAAGATGACTTTCGGCAAGAGAATCAGAATTTGGTGAACACTGTGCTTGAGGAGAGAGATGAAAGTCCTGAATGGCATCTGGTAGCCTGTATGGAAAAATGGTTAAGGAAATCATATTTAACCATGTGACAGAATAAGCCATCTCTCTCTCTCTCTCTCTCTCCTGTGTGCTTCACACTGCTGCGTATGATTTCAACTGGTGCACAAATATAGAATTCAGTCTTGTCATATCCAAAGCCAAGGACATGTGTGAAACACACACACTTTTAGGGGCCAATTTATTGCTCTCTGCTTTTGATAAGGAACAAGACCTTTTTTTATTAAACACAGATTATCAGATTATTTTAAATTTCTGGCCTCTCTGATGATCAGAAATCCACAGGGCAACATCAGAGAAGCGTTAAAGGATTAACATATGAACCATGGATTTAAAAGCAGCCAGTGTAAGATTTATTTATTTACTTGTAGTTTAGGAAGGGGAATGGTGGGATTCCCAAGAATTCCAGGATGCCCCAAATGTGAAGAAAATCGCATGTACTTATCTCTTCCCTTCGACTATTATTGGCCCCATGCTAATTTGCTGAGCAATGAAAGCAATTCAAAACAAACCCGGCATCATTGCACAAATGGGGGTGGTGGTGAACTGTGAACTCTACACAAAAGAAACCCGAAACTACGTTAGAGGACAAGGGAGAGAAAAGGAAGACTACTGGCCGTATCTGACGCCAGTTAAGGGGTATTTTTGCAAAAACTGGTCTCCCGTCCTTCCAGCAGCAGTCGGTGCAATCGCTTTGAAGCAAGGGCGTTAAAAGCCCAGGCAATCCTGGGCAATTTCTTCAGCGAGAGGAAAAAATACAATCGGATAGAGACAACTACAGGAATGAGCAGCTCTAGCCCAATTAATAATCCTCTTCTGATCGTCTTTATTGCGGCAACGTCGCCTTCCCTCCGCCTCCTCCCGGATACAAAAGGCTCCTCCGTTCGCCTTCTCCCTTGTGCAGGGGAATGGCGGCCGCCACAGCGCAACAGCGCCCTCCGCTTCCAATAGGCCTGGTCCTGAAAAAGTTGCCTCCGCTCGACCTGCGATCTGACGAAGGCCCCTCTCCCCAACTTTCCCGCTCCCGGCCTCACGTCCCAGAAGCGCCCCTCCCGGCGGGCCGCCATGAGCGTCTCCCTCTCCAGAAGCCTGTGCGCAGGCCAGATAGGCGCCTGATCCAAGGCAAGGAGGCGAAGGCGGCTACCGCCACTCCACCCAATGGACGGCCGGTGTGTGTGTGGGGGGGGGGGGGGGGNTTGATGCCCTTGCGAGGGAGAAAGGCTGAGGAGAGCCGTCGCGCTGCCTGAACGGATGTGTGTGTGTGGGAATAAAATGCTCCGGGTTTTTCAAACGGCGCCCCTTGCAGAGCGAGCTTTCTTCAGTGGCGAGACAGGTTAGGACGCACAGTTAGGACAGTCCTTGGTTCGGACGCACAGCGACCAAATGGCGTGGCTCCCCCCCCCCACCTCCCCCGGGCATCTCATGCGACGAAGACTGTCTTGCCGTTGCGGGGAAGGGTCGCTTTAAAAATTTTTCTTTTTTTAAAAAAGGGCCTTTTTCATCTGGATTGATGCGTAGTTTCTCTTCTCTCTATTTTTTTAATGGCAGAATCTCCCTCTGGTGGCGCTGGACGGGGCAGGTTCCTGTCGCATTCTTAGAGAAGCCCAAAGTCGTGCAATATTTCTCCCAACAAGCAAAAGAGCTTTGCCGCTTCTTTTAACTCTCTCCCAGTGTTTGCAGACAATTGAAAACTAAAAGAAAACGGCTGCGTTCAATTTTTTATTGTGACTCATTTCTGTCATACTTAAGTCGGGTGGACAGTCACTCTCACACTGGTACAACCGAAGAGGTAAAGAAGCAACTCTATTGCTAGGAATGTTCTGTGCAGAGATCTTTCCTTTGATGTTTACTTCCTTCCCGGGTGAATCATGCCCTCCCAGCAGGTACTGAGAAGGAATATCTTAAGGTCTCTACATCCCCCACCCCCAATCTCCTGCTCTATAGCCTGCAGAAATCTGTCAAAAGCCTAGGCAACTTCTATTTATCTTAGTACTTTGATCAGAATTTGGACCAAGGGCCTTGGAAATTAAGGCTTTTAATACATACCTATTTATCCATCTCTCTTTTCAAGGAATGAACACATCAGTCTTTGAGGGTCAAGTGTTGTGTAGCAATACAAATCAGGGGCTTCCTGAGTTCTCTCTCTAAAATTGTTTTCTGTTTCCTAACTATTCTGCTGCAAAGATGCTAGGGAACAGAAAAGCAAATTGGAAAAGAACAGGAATTAAATTCGGACAATCCCACTTGACTGTAGATTAAAGGATGGCAAGTTACGTATGCCATGATTCACCTGAACATCCCAACTTGACCTGTAGGAGCCCTGGAGAAAGTTTTCTCTTCCACTTCTAATGCTTACACATGGAATTGAGTTGGAAGGTGTCATTCAGCAATCAAGTCCAAAGTCCATTCCTATTCAGTGCAGAAATCCAAATTAAATCCAGACTGATGGCTGCTTATCCAATGACAAAGAATTCACAATCTGCCTTAATGAATAGTTCTATTGTCAAATTCCTCTTAGTGTTTTGTTTAATTTTCTTGTAACATGACCCCATTATTTCATGTTCTGAGATGATAGAAAACAGGTCTTGGTTTTCCTTTCTATGACGCCCCTTCAAGTACTTGAACAATGTTATATCCCCATTCAGTTGTCTTTTTCTCAACGCTGAACATATCCCCCTTCCCTCAAACTCTCTTATACTTCTTTAATCATCTTTATTTCTTTTTTGTACACCTGTTTCTTGGAGGCTTTCTTAAAAGTCTGGTGCCCAGAAATGAATATAACTACTCCAAGTTGGGTTTAATGTTGCTTTCCAGATTTTCATTCAACTCTTAGAGGTTTCTCCTTTTGCGTTTGGGTTTTTTCCTCACTGACTGGGATTATTTGCCATTTTCCTTTCAGAATTCACTATCCAACTTTTTCTACTATCTTCTCCTGCTGTGGAATTCTTTGAGAGCATTGGTCTGAGATCCGCCCTGCAGGGCAAGCTGAAACTGCTTGTCTCTTGTGCTGGTACCTGTGTTTCTTACCAGTAGTAAGAAATCAGTGCCCAGATTTCAAATTTGGACAATAATACCAACCAGCTGTTCTATCCAAACAGCAGTTGCCATGGCTCCTGATTAATGGAGTCTCCTGCTTTCCCAAAGCCAATAGCTGATCCTTTTCTTTGAGAGGATGTCTCTTTAAGGGCACACAATTTCCATTTGCAAACGCAAACATCAGCTGTCATAGAAACATAGATTTTGAATGGGCCATAAAGATTATGTAGTCTAGCAATCTACTAGGTACAGAATTTTCTTGGTTAGGATGAGCACTGCAATGGGTCATATAACATTGTTTCACCATCTGTTTTTATTTATTAAAATTCTGCAACCACTCATCACCTTTACTTGACTCTGGGAGGTGTGCAAATAAAATATTAAAATCATATAAAAGCTATAGTTATAAGCAAAATTAAAAACGGAATTAAACAGAGTTAAAAAGAACAATTGAAAAGTTAAAAAGTCAGCGGAAACACCTTCAGCCTACCCCCAAGGTTGCATTACACTCTAAGACCATCACCACAGTTGGCAGTCTTGATGCTTTTCCAAAAGGCTATGGGAGTTTGGGCTTACTTCACCTCCGGGGGGGTAAGATATTCCATAGGGTGGGGACAATGGCAGAGAAAGCTCTTTTCCTAGAACCCTGCCTGTCAAAATTCTTTAACTGAATGGGTCTGCAACATGGATCGATAAAATAGGGACAAGTTAATTCCTCAGGTAACCTGCCCCATGCCATGGAGGGCTTTAAGGAGGATAACCAACACCTTGAGTTGGATCTGGAAGCAAACCGGCACCTAATGCAGCTCACATAGTAGAAGTGTTATGTGTACATCCATAGGGACACCCAAAATTGCTTGTGCCACTACTGTACCAGCTGCAGTTTCTGGATATCTTCAAGAATAACCCCATGTAGAGCGTATTGCAGTAGTCAATATGGGAGATGACCAGGACTTCACTGACTGAAACAAGAGCCTTTCAATCCATGAAGGGGCACAACTGGAGTACAACACGAAATGGGGCATTCTGGTCTTTGCAGGTGGTCCAAAGAAATGCCTTCTCTCAGCCCCTGATTTTGCAAGCTATGACAAAAGAGCTTTATAGGCCAAAAGCATCAATTGTCCAAGACAATTGAGAGGAGCCTCTGAAGGTGTGCTGGCTTCTTTTTTCTTATTATTTACATTTGGCAGGAAGATGTTGAGGGGTTGGTTGCTTAATAGTAGCTGCCTACATGAGCCCACATGCACAGAAGCAGATGCATACACACACACACAATCTTCCATCCTCCACCGTTTCTCCTTTCAGTTTTTCCTTTCCCTGGACTAATTTAAAGAAAAAACAAAAACTAGAAAATGAAAACTCTTTCAATGGCCTGGTGTAAAATAGCTTAAAAAGTTTTACTGGTCCAGAAACCCAGGATGAAATGGCCTTGAAAGAAAGTGACTAGTAACTGGGGATATTCCTGTCACAGCACACAGTAGCTAATTGGAGTTGGCCTAAATTTGCACCACAGGCAAATCAGACATCCCCATTTGGACCAGTGCATGTCAGAAAATAGTACTTTTGATGTAAAAAGAACTATAAAAGAAAGAAAAAAGAAGGACGGGAGGAAGCTTTCTTTAAATCCACAGTGGGTGGGTAGGGCATAACTGAGAAGCTAAGATGATCTTGTTTATATCCCACATTGTAAGCGTTAATATGTAAACAAGAAAGGGCACAAACTTTTTGAGCCAATATTCTTCCAGACTGTTCTTCCTAAACAGTTTAATAGACTATCCCACTCCCAATTCATTCCTGCAGTTCTTAGGTCCTTGTTCTTATTTCTAGATATTTGTCACTAAACCACAGGATTTAGTTTAAAACACTCCTGATCAAATCGGATATCCTTAATCCAGACACATTTTTTTCCAATCCTTGTGAGATACAACTCATCTCTTGCCAGCAGCCTACCATTCAGATAAAACAGATTATGGTCTCAAAAGGAGATCTCTCTTCAACACCATTTCTAAGTATTCTGTAATCTATGGAATGTTCCTGTGCTCATCTTGTATTTTTTTCTTTTCCCGTGGAATGGAAACATGGGATAAGACCCCAGGGTCTTTGTTAATAGAAGATATTTCCTTGTTTACAGAACAGAGTATCTTAAGTGTGTACATATGTGTAATTATAATACCTGTCTAACTGTTGTGCAAATGTATATTTTGAGACCTGAAATCCTGATTGAAATCATCTAAATTCCCACAGAATCAAGGACAATAATTTCCAAGGAGTTATAGCTGTACCATTCCTAATATATTTTCATAGGTACAAGATGGTAACTTCAAATAATAATGCAAGCCATGAATTGCAAACTCATTATAAATCCCTTCTAGGAATCTAATTACTTCAACAGAACAGGACATGTGAGTAAAAGTTGTGATAGAGGAGAAGGAGGAAGAGAAGGAGGAGGAAAAAGCAATATTAGACCAGGTGGGAATGTTTTGTGGTATAATTAACTCAATGTGAATATCACTTCCTTATGACAGACAGCCTGCATGGAAGAACACATAGAAAATATGCTTCCCTGTGCAGCATGCATGCTTTTTATATATAATGATATATCTGTTGAAAAGCCACCAGTTTCATTTTAGTGCATACATTTTTATTACATACATTTTATAGTACCATATGCATTTTTTAAAATGCCTTTCCACTTTTTATATCACCCAGGTTGCTATAGAATGAACTAGATACAATAAGCCTACTTCCCCCTGCATCCAATTGTCGAGATTAATTACCTCTTTGTCAACTCAGCCAAGAAATTTACTGGGCCCAGTACACTGCTTGTGATGGAGAAATACCTGCAGGGCACAACTGTTCCTTGTACTTCTTCATTTTTATCCCCCCAATGTTTGAGCAATCAGTAGCTCTGGCCTTCTGTCATCTCATAGCTCTAGAAGTGAATTCCAGTGGAGGTAAAAGAGGCAGATGTAGGATTTTCGGACCCTGGAATGGGTTGGTGGAATCCTTTAAGTATGGGTTTGTTTGCTTTTATGTGTGTGTGGGGGGGGGGGGCAAAGGGTAAGCAAACCTAGATTCTTAAAATTTTGGCTAGCCCTCAAACTTTAAGAAGGTCCTGATGACTGGTTCATCTTGGACCAGTAAATTAGATGAACCAACCATATGGTAGGAGGGTTCCTGGCACAGTATATTTTACTTTACTGTGTTCTATTTTTATATTTTTCTTGCCTTGCTGTTTTCAACCTTTGTTAGTCAGTCATCCAGTATCCCTGGGCAAGTGGGTGGCCATAGATTATTTTAAATAAATAAATTATGCTTCACAGCTTCAGAAAGCACCACATAGGGCCATTAAGCTCCACCTCTCCGCTCAGTTCAGGGATCCAAATTAAACCTTTCCCAACAGGTGGCTGTCCACCTCTGCTTGAACCCATCTTATGAAAGGGAGCTCACTGCTTTGCTGGATGATTAATTCCACATTCAAACTGTTTTTACTGTCAGGAAGGTCTTTCTAACATTCAATCATAACCTGCCTTCCTGTAGTTTCAATTCATTATTCCATGTTCTGTTCTCTGGAACAAGAGAGAAGAGGCCTTTCTGTTTAGGAATCACTTTTTCAGTGATCTGAAGAGTGCTATCATATCGCCTTTCAACTTTTTTGTCTCAAGGTTAAACATTCTGGATCTTTTAATCTTTCTAATTTTTAAATCCTTAATAATTTTGATTCCCCTTCTTTGTCTTTGGAGATTCTCAGTCATCCAGGTCATGGTTATCCCAAAGGTGCTTTTTTTCAAGAGGCAACTGGAATTCCCAGTTGTTCTTTGAAGATGTTTCGCTTCTCATCCAAGAAGCTTCTCCACCTCTGACTGGATGGTGGGGAATGGAAGGATTTATACAGACAGCTGGGCATTTGCATTCTTTTAGTAGGTCGTTTAAGGTCACCTGAAGGCTGAGTCCATATTTTGGACAGAGAGTATTGCTGGTTTGAAAGAGGCCATCTATGTCAAAATTGAATAGCCATCTCTCAAACAGTGGAGGAGGATTACAACATCAACTATCTCCAATCTACAGCACAGTCCTTGCAACAGTTCCAAGAAGACTCCATACCAATTTGCACCACTCAGGTGATCCTGAGGACACAGATAAACCTCCAGGTGATCTTAACAACCTGCTGAAAGAATGCAAATGTCCAGCTGTCTGCAAGGAGTAAAAATCCTTCCATTCTCCACCATCCAGTCAGCTGAAGAAGCTTCTTGTATGAGAAGTGAAACGTCTTCAAAGAAAAAACCAGAAAGTCCAGTTGCCTCTTGAAAAAAGCAGCTTTGGGATTCCCCCCCCCCTTTTTTTTGTTCCAGTTTGTTTAGATCTCCCTTTTAGTGTGGTGCCTAGAATTTGGCAAAATTACTCAAACTGGGATTTGGAGCGGCATGGTGGCTGGTGATGAAGATGCTTGCCTCCCACTCAAAGACAGTTGAGAGTTCCGTTTTAGGTAGCAGCAGATATTTCTCTCTCAGGAAAGAAAGAATATCTGCTGCAAATTCTGCGTAATGTCAGGAAGGGCATCCGGGCGGTAAATGCTTAGCTCTATCCAGTCACCCTGACTCTATCCCAAATAGGGACTGGAGGGTCATAAAAAGAAGGAAAAATCAAACTGGGATTTCATTAGCACAAAAGATGAAGAACAGTTATTTCTTATATGTTAGAAATTATACTTCTATTAATATGATCTAAAATTGCATTTGCCTTTTTTGCAGTCACATCACACTTGCTCAATATCTAGTCTGCAACTAGTTACTAGTCAAATATTTTTTTCATAGGTATTATTATCCAGCCAGGTATCGTCCATTATAAATCTGTGTGTTTCAGTTCTATATATAACATAATGAATTTTGCATTTGTCCCCGCTAAGTTTCATTCCATCTATCTACCCTCCTAAAATAATTTTAAATTTTATTTCTGTCCTTCTCATCCAGTTTTCTGTCTCCTATGAATGTGGTAAGTAGTCCATCCTCAAACTGCAAGAAGATGTAAGCCAAGGTATGGAGTTGTTGCTGCTGCCCAAACCAAGCTTTTATGTACCCTGATGCATTTCTCAGCAATGTTGCACGCTTCTTCATTGCTTCTATATAAGCTTGAAATTTATAACCCTAGTGGAAATATATTTCATTTTCTCTAGGTGTCCTGGAAAAGGGATTCTGCATGGCATTTGAGCAGAAAATATAATGAGCTGGATGAGGTCCTTTAGCCATAGAAACCACAGAGAGTGATAAAATCAATAAATCATTACTGCTGATAGCAAGGAAATGTTTGGGTATCTACAGCTTGCAGAATATAATGGAAATCATAAAGTCTTTAGCTGATTTTATGTTTCCCCCATTCACTTCACTTCCTAGGTTCTAAAATAGATTTGTAAACAAAATAAAAATGTGGGTATGTGTATGTGTGTGTGGGGGGGGGGAACAAAAGAGGAAAAAGGCAGAGAGAGAAATCTTTCTTTATAGGGATAACATCAGCATTCTTCTCAGCTTCTCAGCTGCTGACTGTTTCTGAAGCCTTCAGTGAAATGCAATTAGTATCTTTTACTGCCCACCTTCTGGGGATAGCAAAATTACCATCTTCTTCCAGTTTCACCTTGACATGCAGATAGCAAAGCACAAATCAGGATTTCATCTTGAGATTTTGCTACTAGATTATGGTATAGTCTTCTGAGAGCTCTATGATCAGATAAAATGATGAAATGATGGGAAAGCAGCTGGAATAATAAACATGAGATGTGGATAACTTCCAAAGATGCTCAAGTGCAAAAATCCAGTGATGTGTGCAAAAGTGGACACAGAAAGGGTATTAAAATGATATTAACCACGGGGGGGGGGGATATCTGTTCGCCTTTTCTCTTGTTTTTGGTCCTTGAATGTTTATTTAAGCTAATTTCCCATTTCTAGCATATTTTTTGCTCTGTCTGGATTGCTGCCAGATCATTTATTTTTCCTGGAAAAAAAAGATGAATAATTTTATCTCTTTTCAAAAAAGATGATCACAGAGGCATGTTGGCAGCACTTTGGCAGCTTCAATAAGGTCAGTGCTGCTAAATGTGGAACATCCGCTGTGTAGTATTTGCAAGAACAAAAATCCTGCCTTTGATTCCTTTTATTATACTAAGCTTCAGGGTTTGCTTAGCCCCAAAGAACATCTTAGCAAGAACAGCCAGTGAATAATATATACTGTAGAAGGAATATGCGAATATGTGTGTACGGCATGTGATCAAATGTATTTCTCTTGAGTACTCAGTCTGAGACTCCATTTATTCACTTTGGCATTTATTCACCATTCGCTTTGGCAAAAACAGATAGAATTCCAAAGAAAAGGCGTTCTCTATATATTTCACACTCTTGAAAGAAATAATAATGCACTGAATGCACAATTGTCACTAATAATGCACCCAATGATCTGGGTATCTGCACTCAACTTCTATACCTTCCTAATTATAACACACACACACCCCTAAATGCAAGCTCACACTGAAAAGTTGAGTCTGCTCCTTATCACCAATTTGTTTAAACATGATTACTTAGAATTTTGGCAGCTGAGAAATTAATACTTCCACAAATTGGGTTTCTCTAAAAACACTTTACCCATCAACAAGGCACAATGATAAAGGGATTATGCAGGATGGGTGTCCTTCTGACATGAACCATATTATTATTCTGGTTTTCAGTTAAAAATAAGATAGATTAATTATTAAATTAATTCATTAAATTGGAAGGAATTAAATTGGAAGGAAGCCCATCTTCCTCTGAGGAAGTGGATCACAGTACTGTAGTTTATTTGACAATTTAGTCTGTCGTTGACAGGTCACCTCAGAAAGTCTCTTAATTTAAGAATGGGGAACTGTTTAATGATACATGGATTGAAGGCAAAGAGGCATTTGTATCCCAGGAGAGAACATTCATTTATATTACAAATATATAATCACTTTGACTTAGGCAAAACTTTAGTGTTGGCAACCACCAGGATTTTTTCTTCTCCTTTTGCTTATTTCAAAGGCTAAACAAACCTAGATCTGATTAATAGTTGGAGGGTGGAAATTACCCCCAAATTCCTGGACTGGAACTTGAAAAAGTATTCCTCAAAAAGACAATGACCAACCACTTTTGTATCATTGCCAAGAAAATTGACTGGCTGCAGTCATAAGTGTCTAGCCTGAACTGAGGACATGAGAATGTTTGCATTCTTTTAGAGAACTGCTACAACCATAGCAGACCAATAGATTCAGATGTAGGAAGAAAGCAAACCTGCTTTAATTCCCCTCTTGTAAATCTAAGACAAAGATAGCTAAATTATCCATGGACAGCACAATTTGAGTAGCGCATACACCATTAATTCTATAGTGTAGCATGGGCTCAAATTCACTTACTGGGAATCCCTTGAGGTTGCATCAGTGGATGTCTCTGAGAATTGTTTCTCTTTAAAAGACTAATATTGCTATTGAGGTGTTAATGAACAACCGAGGAAAGGCCATACCACAAATTAAATATGTGGTTTAGACATAGTTATGGGCAAAAATATAAGAGGAGATATATATATCTCCTCATCATACTTCCCTAGCACCTCATTTTATATTTTCCAGGTTTCCTTCCTATATATCTGTATCTATGACATAAGCTATGCCCATCCTAATCAGCAAAGAAAAATGGAGCAGGAGAAAAGCAAATCACCCCAAATATCACTGTCCCTATGGGATCACCACTGTCACCTGTTATTGCAAACCTGTTCATGGATGAATTCAAATCCAGAGCCCTAGCCAATACCATCCATAAACCCAACTACCATTCCTAGATGTACTAATCTACAAAAAAAAACAAAAAAAAAAAACAGATGGCACACTAGGACACACCATATACCAGAAGAAAACACACACCAACCACTACCTCAACGCCCAATCCCACCACCACCCAGCACAGATAAACTCCGTGGCCAAAACACTAATCACCAGAACCAAACGCCTGGCAGACAAGACACACATAAAGACTGAACTATGCACCCTGACTAAAGTACTGACAGCTAACAGCTTCCACAAAAGCAAAATCACCGGCTTGATCCACAAAAACACACTGAGACATGGGAGAAGGCGGAGCTTTGTTTCGGCGATACAGCTGTGATCTCGGGGCTCTGAGATCGCAGCTGATATTTTCGCCCTTGGTCGGTCCCAACGGACCTAAACCGTCCCGTAGAGACGGTGATTGTGAAGGGCACTGCCCCAGGATCCCAGAGATATCGCAAAATCTCTGGTTTGATCCGGGAGAAGCCCTTTTGCTGGCGGCGGAGAGGCAGCCTCCATAGCTGCTGAAGTCGGGACAGCTCCGGAAAGAAAGTGGCTGGAGTGAGAGTGTGTCGGCTGGGTAAGAAACTTCTTTTGTATTGTAAATTCACTGAGACTTGAAAGGACATCCTGAATTGAGAAGAAACCTGTGAGATCTTTTTTTGACAAAAACTGTATGAGCGGCATTTTTTAAAGTGACGTCAAATTGAGGCTTGGATTTTATTTTTATTTTTTCTTTCCTTTACTTCTTTTTGGGACTCTAGTGTGACTTTGTAGGTAACCAGATTGAATTTTCTTTTACATATAACTTTATGCTCCTTTTGATTTTTTAATTTTCTTTTAGGATAGAGGCTCCCTTTGGCTATTTTTTTCTTTTTCTTTTTTGAATAAACTACCCTTTTTCTTTGGCTGGGGGGGGGAAAGAGCATTAAGAAACTTTGTAACACTGCCAACTAGAGGCTTGAAAATATTTTATTTGAATGGGAAGACTCCTTCTCAAGGACATTTTAATGTGATAAGATATATTCTTATTTTTGCTTTTTATTTCAAAGGGAAAGCCTCAGAGTTCTTTTTTTTTCTCTTTATTTTTCTTTTTCTTCTTCTTATCTTTATTGGGATCCTTTTGCTTTTTCTATTTATGTTTTTGGACCACTCTGTTCTTTTTTTTTTTTTTTTGATTATTGAGACTTCTCAACTGGATTAAGGTGTGAAGGACCTGAAGGAATCTCTTCTCTTCTCTTCTTTTTTTCTTTTTCTTTTTGTTTTCTTTTAATCAATATTATTAGTTTTGGGTTTTTTTTCTTTCTATTTTTTTATTTTTTATGGGAGATTACTTCATAATT
>BHEV01032347.1:0-30595 GCA_004319985.1 Emydocephalus ijimae
TTGTTTCCATTTCCATGGTGAATTTGATTTTGGGGTGTGTGCTGTTTAGGTGTGTTCGGAAATTGTTTAGGTTTTCTTTTCAATGGGGCCAAATCACAAATGTGTCATCGATGTATCATAACCATAGTTTGGGTTGGTGGGTGGCATTAGCCAGGGCTTGGATTTGAATTCTTCCATGAACAGGTTTGCAATGACGGGTGACAGTGGTGATCCCATAAGGACTCTTTCAATTTGTTTGTATCTTTGTCCTTTGTATATGAAATATGTGTTGGTTAAGCAGTGTTCTGCTAATTCCATGAGGCGTTTAGCTGGTTGGTATTTATTTTTGATGATTTGATGATTTTATTTTTATTTATTTTATTTATTATTTTATTATTTTATTAATTTTATTTATTATTTATTTATGTGATGATTTATTTATTTTTGATGATCGACGAACACTATACAGAAGCCTGATGATGACAGATGAGATTCTGCCAAAATATTGCTACAAGTTTAAAAGCACAACTATAATGACGTGGGAAAATACCCGAACAAAGCTGAATACATACATACATACATACATACATACATACATACATACATACACACACACACACACACATATATAACTTGTAGCCACAAATTGAGAGTCCAAATGTCCCAAAGAAATAAACACGAACAAATAATACCAGAAACCACAGAGTTAACTTTTCTCTGTAATCGTCATTGGCAGCTTTCCCAGAAACTGTCTTCAAGCCGAGATAACGAGCCGCAAGATAATTCAGGAACAGAAGACTTCTTCTAAGCTGCGTGGTAACTAACAAAGTTTGATCTGGACAAGGATCGTTGGCTAACACACCTCCTTATATTCCTTGAAGGGGCGTGTCAGTCTCTCTAATTAGTCTCTGACTTGATGTTTCTTTTCAAATTGTGCTTGACGTCTCAGCCTGTGTCTAGTCCTTGCATCAACCCAACATTCGTCATTTTGGTCGTCACTCAAGGACTCTGGTATGTTCTGTGGATCAGCTGCTGACACCTGAGGCATGATTGATGTGGAAGGTTCAGGAGAGGATGGTGATTCCGACACTCCCTCATCCTCCTGGCTCACGTCTGCATCTCTAATTAAAGCAGGCTCCAATTCCAATGCCAAACCTTCCTCATCACTCGAACCTGTGTCTTCTGATATATCAGACTCAAAGCTCACAGCAGGCTCAAACCTTCCAGTCACAACAGACACACACACACATATAATTTGTTTTCGTAGATTTTCATGGGTACAGGTATGTAGGTCTAGGTGTTTTTGTGTTCTGCGATGCATGCATTGATTCTCCTGTTGGTTTGTCCAATGTATGTGGCTGGGCAATTGCTGCATGGTATTTCATAAACTCCTTGGTTTTCTAGCAGAACACAAAAACACAGTCAGAAAAGAAGAAAATACTTCCTCCTTCTTCCAGCACCTTAAAGCCACAGGACATGAAATTAAATTCAAAGGAACCAAATTAATATCCAACACTGAACACTCCAGCAAGAGAATAATCAGGGAAGCCATCAAAATAGAGAAACACCCCCTTAACATGAATAGATGGGATGATACCTCCTGCCTACCAGACATCTGGAAGCTAGTCCTCACCAACAAATGAGTCCCAGACATGAAAACCAACACCAGACCCAAAATAACATGGGACATCACCACCAATCCCCCTCATCAGACCCAGGCCCAAGCCCATCCTATAAAAGAAGGACAACCACCATCCAGAAAACAGACCATGGCTGCCTCGCCAGCTGTCGCACCCCCCGACCCCAAAACCAAACAAGCTGACACACACCAAGATCACAGACCCAGACCCCAAACTCGAAGCCAGACCAAAACCCAGAATGCTACATCACAGCCACCCGCTCAGGATATCACATCAGAAAACTCAAGAAATTACACCACAAGAACTCAAGAAGTTGCAAAACAGCAAACGACCCAGGAAATCACAGCACAAGACCAAGGATACCACAGCAATAAAACTCACAAGGTCATCACACAACCCATTACCCAAGCCATTACAACACAGGAGGCTAATGGAAAAGAGATCAAAACACAAATGACCCAGGAGATCACAATGCAGGACCCAGGATACCACAACAAAAGAACTTGCAAGGCCATCACACAATCCATTACCCAAGCCGTTAGGCTAATGGAAAAAAGATCACGACAAAACAAACGACCCAAGAGATTACAGCACAAGATCCAGGATATCTCCACAACAAAACTCACAAGACCATCACCCAGCCCATTATACCAACATCAACCCCATCAACCCATCAACCAGCAGTGCAGCCAACCAGCCCAGCCCACCAGCCCCACCTCCACCAGTATTTATAGAGAGACAGCAGCTCCGATCACACACTGCTTGCACTGGCACAAAGCAGAAAGCACCAGCCTGAGGATGGCGAGTGGGACCTCGCCAAAATGTCGCCAAGATACTCTTAATCTTACACGGGAAAAGACCTGAACACACCTAGACCTACACACACACACACACACACATAGTTTTAATATCGGTCATCAGCTCTTCATGAATGGCTGTACAAATCATGAGATGGCTTAAAGTTAGAAGGAAGACTGTTGGGATGTTTGTAACAGAACTGGAAGTCTGAATGAGAGGTTATTTAAATCAGGTTAAGGGAATGTTCTTTCTTGAACATCTATTATTTTAATTAATTTGTGGAAGGCTACCAAATGGGTGGAGCCCAAACAATGTAGGCAGGGTGAGAAAATATAAAAGCATCCCACTAAAACTAAGATGAAATCCAAGTATGACTCTTGGACCAAAAGCGATTGGATAAATGATCAAATATTTTCAATATTGGCATTAAAAACAAGGATAATGGAAGGATGAGATTAGCCAGATCACCCACCTAAATGTTTTATTGATTATCTGCTATCCTAGTGCTACATAGCCAGATTTTGTCCACAGTTACCTATCTGTGGGAGATGACCAGGAGGAATGCGAGGGAGGGGTCAAATGTAGCATCAGTCTTGCATCGCTTCACGCCCACAAGAGATATAAGCCCAGTCCACCTGGAATTCTGTTGACTCTTTCTTACTGCCATTTTGCTTGGATCATTAGTAGTTCAGATTCTTGTAGTGAGCTTAAGCTTGCAATAACCCATTTGAACTGCCTGGTTCTGATTTCTCTGGCGTTTGACACTATTCCTAACCTGTTCCTTCAAGTCTCCCAATACGAGTAATCCTTGACTTACGACCGCAATTGAAACCGACATTTATGTTGTTAAGTGAGACATTTTAAAGTGAGTTTGGCCCCATTTTATGACCTTTCTTGTCACGGTTGTTAAGTGAATCACTGCATTTGGTAAGTTAGCAACATGGTTGTAAAGCTAATCTGACTTCCCCATTGACTTTGCTTGTCAGAAGGTCGCAAAAGGGGATCCCGTGACCTTGGGACACAGCAACGGTCATAAATGTGAACCAGTTGCCAAGCATCGAATTTTGATCACACGACCATGAGGATGCTGCAAAGGTTGTAACCACTGGTGGGATTCAACCGGTGTAACAACCGGTTCAGTGAGTGCGCGCTATGCATGTGCATGTGTCAAACATGTGGGTGCAGCATTTAAAAAACAGCTATTTTCAGTTCTAAAACTTACTTTCTGCTACAGCCCTGATGAGTAAAACAGCTGAGGCATGGCAGTCCCGCTGTGCCACGTGAATCAGCCAGGCTTCAAAACAAGGAAATAATAGTCAAACTAGGCCAGGGGTGGGTCGATGGAGTGAACTGATTGCCGGAACTACCAGTTCGCCTGACCTGGATCTCACCCCTGGTTGTAACTGTGAAAAATGGCCCTAAGTCACATTTTTCAGTGTCATTGTAACTTTGAAAGATCACTAAATGAACTGTTACATGTCGAGCACTATCTGTAGTACATTCATTCCCACTTGAATAGAATATAATTCTTTATTCGCCAAGTGTGATTGGACACACAAGAAATTTGTCTTGGTGCAAATGCTCTCAGTGTACATAAAAGATACATTCCTCAAGAGTCAAGAATCATTAAGTGTTGTATAGTCAAAGAGTACAATAAGCAATCAAATCATACTGGGAAATAGTCACTATAAATCGTAAGTATACAAGCAACAAGGTTACAGTCATATACAGACACAAGTGGGAGGGGATGGGTGATAAGGAGGGATGAGAAGATTAACGGTAATAGTAGTGCAGACTTTGTAAATAGTTGAACAGTATTGAGGGAATTGTTTGTTTAGCAGAGTGATGGCTTTCGGGAAAACAACTGTTCTTTTGTCTAGTTGTTCTGGTGTGCAGTGCTCTATAGTGTCGTTTTGAGGGAAGGAGTTGAAACAGTTCATGTCCGGGATGTGAGGGGTCTGTCAATATTTTCACAGCCCTCTTTTTGATTCCTGCAGTATCCAGGTCCTTGATGGAAGGCAGGTTGGTAGTATTTTTTTTTTCCTGTAGTCCTAATTACTCTCTGAAGTCTGTGTCTGTCTTGTTGGGTTGCAGAACAAAATCAGACAGTTATAGAGGCACAGATGACATCTTCTCTTTCCTTCCACCTTCTCCAACTCTCTTTCCAAAGAGCTGGATTTCAGCACAATGTATCTAAAGTAGAATAGTTTGAGCCTAGGTCATTTGTGCCTTGAATAAGAACACTGGGTTGATTTGTTCAATGATCCATTTGTTTGTTTTCTTGGTTGCTCATGGTATTCCCAAAAGTCTTCTCCAACACCAATGATTAAGACCATCGAATCCCTTCCTATTCTGCTTCTTCAAAGTCCTGCTTCCATTTTTATGGAGTGTTACTAAGGTGGCTCACTTCTGAGTCTTATCTAGAGCAATCTAACTCCAGTACTCTTTATCTCTAATTTGGACATGCTTCTACAATCTTTCTAGATAATGGCTACTGTTTACTATCATGAGAAATCAATTACTTCCAGAATCTCAGGCAAGCCCCTCCCAATCCAAATGGATTATATGTTTTGTTTTTGGTATGAAAATGAATTAAACTGCATATAAAAGTGCAAAATTGGAAGTAACAGTTTGCTACAGAATGCTACTTTGAGATTAAACGCACCTTTTAATCATTTTTTGTTTTTCTTTTTTTAAAAGAACATTGAATTCCTTTCAATGTTCTTTTTTAAAAAAAAGATTAAAAGGCATATTGAAATAAGTTTTTTTTTGGTCTGAAAATTTGGCAAATAACAACAAAAAACACAGCATAAAAAACAACAACCACTCATAAACAAGATTGGGCAGGTTTATGAATGAATGCACACAAAAACTGACCCTCGCCAAAATTAGACTGATCTGTCCATCTGCAATAATGAATGAAATCTGAAATGCTTAAGGCATTTTATCTTTCTCTCACTTGCTTGCAAAAAACAGCAATAACTGGAAGAGATTTGGGCTCCACATGGGATAATTGCTTGGGATCTTGACTCTTGCTTCACCTTGAATATATTTACAAAGAATCTACTCTTATTTTCCTGTGTATCTTCCCTCACACCCACAGACCTCCTCTGAAAGCAGCCAATCCAGTCTAGGGAAAAGGGTTAATATTATGCTTATGTTACAGTGCATTAAAAACTCTAATTAAAACAGTATTACATTCCCATCTGCCAATCTCCAGTAATCTTCTTTAATTGCAGTAATTAAACTATATTTACATGTTCAGAATACTTGTAATTTAGCAAATTGCGCACTCTGCTCTCCATTTAATCAAACAACCAGTTCCAGTATATTTAGTGTGGAAAGAAGTAATTTCAGTGTTTTGATTACTATAGCAGATTTGACAGAGTAAGTATCCCTCTAGTCATGGCTTTGAAAAGGAAGGCAAACATGAAATCTAGGCATGGTTTGATTGCCATGTAGATGCCTAATTGCATGTTGAAGATTTACTACTAAGGGCTACTAACATTTCTCACTTGATCATTCTTTCAGGCACAGCTGATGTAACTGACTCTAGAAACAACACATCGTCATAGAGATTTCTAGCTAAAAACTCATGTGACAAAGAGGAATATGGAATCTCTCATTAGGTGCAGTCTGAGTTGACCAGTGTCGTAAAAGTCAAGATTGATTTAGATTTAGAATAACAGAGTTGGAAGGGACCTTGGAGGTCTTCGGGTCCAACCCCCTGCCCAGGCAGGAAACCCTACACCACTTCAGACAAATGGTTATCCAATCTCTTCTTTAAAACTTCCAGTGTTGAAGCATGCACAAATTCTGGAGGCAAGTTGCTCCACTGATTAATTATTCTAACTGTCAGGAAATTTCTCCTTAATTCCAGGTTGCTTCACTCCTCGAATAGTTTCCACCCATTGCTTCTTATCCTGCCCTCAAGTGCTTTGGAGAATAGCTTGATTCCCTGTTCTTTGTGGCAACCTCTGAGATATCTAAACACTGCTATCATGTCATTGTTGGAAGGAAAATCCAACAATGACATAATAGGAAAATCTAAAAGGGGGTCGATCAATTCCTATGTTGGCTATTGGCTTTTGTCTTATGTTGGATCTTGGGTGAGGGGCTGCTTGTTTTAATCCTACCATTCTGTTTTTGTTAGCTTTCCAACATTGCTGCATGGAGTTTCAAAATATCCTGTCTTGAATGGACTTTTGCCGGCACTATTTACTTTGCTTATGACTGGAGCCATCTAGATAGTCGGTTTCCTCCTTCAATAAGCTCATTATCTCTTAAGTGCTGGTATCTGCTGAGGGCTATTAAGAAATATTGGGTGCTGATTTCTGTCTCTAAGAACATGTTTCTGCATTTCTCCTTTGGGGAAATATAATATTCTGCCTCTTAATATTTCTCCAAAATATTTCATTCTTCCAGGAGGGAGGGCTTGCCACAAGTTGATGGGTAGGAATTCACAATTGAAACTCCATGCTCTTTTGCATGGGCAATGTATGGTAAAGATGTCCCATTTTGCACAATAATTGGTTTTGGGGGGGGGGGAGACTGGCAAAGCACACACATTTTTTTGTGTTAGGAAACTGCAATAAACCACAGTGGATATATAAGAACTTGTGCCTTGTTGCCAGAGTCCATTGGACTCCATCACAACATATTTCTAATGATCTTGATACACTTTTTATGAAACTTGTTGAAAAGCATGCAATGTCCTATCTTTACCTATCTCCATGGATGCAAAAGTACTATTGTGATGATGATGCAGGGAAATGCCCATAGCAGATTTTTTCCTCTCCAACTTACAAGGAATCCATAAAAGGGTTTTTTAAAAAATCATTTTCTGAACAAAACATGGCATCTTTTCCATGTCTTGCCCATGCAAATAGGTGGGGTTTCAATCGTGAAGCTCAAGCCATCACCTCAATTTTTATAATCCTTCTGGAGACAACCTTGCTGGCCAACTCAACCTGTATCTAATGAGAGATTGTATCTTTCTCCTTCATCACATGAGTTTTCAGCAAGAAATCTCTACAATGATGTGCTTTTATTGGTGATACACTACTAATGGCTGGAGTTTTTGTTTTTGTTTGAAAACAACAAAATAAATTGTGGTGCATCCTTTCAAAGTACTAATAATCCACAATGACCTCTCTAGACAGCAAATCACTCCATAACTCACTGGCATAGATTGTTTTTCTGTTCATTATTTCAAATGAAAAAAAAAGGGGGGGTGACATGCAATTTTAGTTCTATCAATTGAAAAAAAAAATGCAGCAACATTTACATCAGACAAGGGATTTTTATTATTTTTTTATAAAGTGCCACACACATTTTTTATCATTATCTTAGATTGTGGGGGGAAATAAGATTTTTTTTTAAATTTAATTTTGGATATCTGAATGTGCTGATGGATACAAAAAAAAAATGCAACAGTACTGTATATACATGGTCAATGGTATATAAAGATGGTATATATTCCACCTATAGATGGAAATTTGTATCATGAAAATTGTATTTCACAATGATCATATAAATCAGAACAGAATAACAGAGTTGGAAGAGACTTCAAGGTCCAAGTCTCTGCTCAAAATGACTATCCAGTCTCTTCTTAAAAACCTCCAGTGTTGGGCACCAACAACTTCTGGAGTCAAATCTTTCCACTGATTAATTGTTCTCACTGTCAACAAATTTCTCTTTATTTCTGGGTTGGTTCTCTCCAGTGTTGGTATTCTACCGGTTCGGCCCGAAACTGGCGTACCAATAGCACCAAAGATCAGCTGGCAGAGAACCAGTTCGCTCCGAGTCTCTTCGACACTCTGTAGTTGGGCCCACCCTCCCATCTGCTCCTGCTAATCTTAGGTCCTTTTTAACCTCTCAGCTGTTTGGCGTGGCAGAATGGATTGCTGTGCTAAACAGCTGAGAGGTGCAGTAGCTTAGTTTTTTTCTGTTTTAACACATGTGCAAAGCGAGCGTTTGGCGCACACTTGTGTGAGTTGTGCGAGTCACGCAATCCCACCTCTCCACCATGCCCATCAAGCCACGCCCACAGAACCAGTGGTGGGAACTTTTGAATCCCACCACTGGTTCTCTCCATGATTAGTTTCCATCCATTGCTTCTTGTTCTGCTTTCAGATGCTTTGGAGATATAGGTTGACCTTCTCCAAAAACATACACATACTTGCTTTTCTCTTGTGGTAATGTAACACACTCTATACCTTATGGAGGATATTGGTTTAGATCTTCAATGTCTTAAATCTTCCCTCCTTGATAAAGACTGTAAGATTTTATTAAGTATGAGTCTTCCAATTTTATGATGAGCTTTCCCCAGGAGTTATTGGGCTAGGCACGATATCTATGTCCATCACTTTCTTTTATTTGCCAGGATTTGATGGCCTCCCAATCCTTTGCTTCTTACAATGAATTATGTTTTTTTTTTCTCCCATCTTAGTTTGATTCATTATTGGACTGAAAAACCCAGCAATTAAAAAAAGGTAGTAAGAAGTTGTAATGGTCTGTGAGAATAAGCTTGAGGGAGAGGAGGAAGAGAAGTTTCAAAGACAGTCATCAGCCAAGTTGATTAGAAAGAAAAGAAGAAGAAAAACTGGGCTAATTTTGAATCCACATCTGTCAGTTTACATTGTTAGACTCTTTTGATATATACATTAGATCTTGGGATACAGAGAAGCAATTACGGTAAAGCCTTTCCAAAGGTTTCTGGAAAGAAGATGCAAACAACTATTTGGAAATCTTGTTGATTGATTAGATGCCATCAAGTTATTTTTTGACTCCTACCAAACTACAGATCAATTTTATCTATGACAGTATATCTTTAACCCATTCTTTCAAATCTCCCAATGGTGCACTTACTGCCACTGTATACATCCACCTTGCTGCCATTCATCCCCTCATTCTCCTTTCTTCCAACTTTCCTAGCATCAGAGCCTTCTCCAGAGAGCTGGTCCTTGCTTAATATGTCCAAAGTAGGATATTTTGAGCCTGGTTATTTGCCCCTCAAGCAAGAACTCTGGGTTGCTTTGTTTGATAAAGCCAAAGAGGAAACAAAGAGATCAAAACATCAGCAATCAACAGCAAAGTAAGCAGAGATTAACACCAAGATCAATACTAGACCAACAATCAAGAAGGAATCAATGCCTCAATCAAGGAACTACCAACTCAGACAAACAAGCTATCATTAAACAACAGCCTAATCAAGAACACCAACACTAGAAAGCCCCTAGTGTCAAACTCGATTTCATTGAGGGTTTCATCAGGGTTGTGCTTGACCTCAGGGGACCAGGGGGCATGGCCAGCTTGACATCACTCATTGAGCTCCATTTTCAGCCAAGATGGCCTCCCCAGGCTCTGTTTTCGGCCACAATGACTTCCTGCAGCCCTCTACTAGCGAACATGCAGCCCACCTGGGACCTCTCCGAGCTCTGTTTTTGCTGGCAGAGGGTTGCAGGAGGCTGACGCAGCAGAAAATGGAGCCTGGGAGGGCTATGCATGGCCCTCACGAACTCCGTTTTCTCTGGCAGAGGCACCGTAGGCCAGCCTTTGCTGTTTCCAGAGCGGGCCAGATCTAAGCACCCCACGGGGCGGATCTAGCCTGTGAGCCTTGAGTTTGACATCTCTGTTCTAGTATATAAACAGAGTAAACTCCTCTTCTTCTAGCACTGATGATGATACCTAGTTTAGTAATAAAACATTTGCAGGAAAACAACCAAGCTCAGAGAACACCAAGGACCCCATAATTTTATTTGAATTCATGTAGCCTGGGGAATTCTGGGAACTGAAGTCCACAGAGCTTCAAATTGCCAGGGGTAAGAAACAGTCTTTTGACTGTTATATCATGGTTGTGATGGATTGGGGCATAGACTTATATACCGCTTCATAGTGGTTTACAGCACTAAAAAGTTTACAGAGTCAGCCTATTGCCCCCAACATTCTGAGTCCTCATTTTACCCACCTCGGAAGGATGGAAGGCTAAGTCAACCTTAAGCCTGGTGAGATTTGAACTGCCAAACTGCAGGCAGCTAGCAGTCAGCAGAAGTAGCCTGAAGTACTACACTCAGGGGTGGGATGCTATTGATTCAGCCTGGTTCTATAGAACCAGCAGCTGTGAAGAGCAGCTGACACCGAACCGGTTCGGTGTTTGGCCCACCTGCCTGCCAGGGCTCTAAGCTATCCTTTATTCCTTGCTTTTCCCTCCTCAGCTGCTTTGCGCGGCACAGCTGAGGTTGAAAAAGCAGGAAACAAGAGGATTTTCAAACACTACACACCCTTGTGCAGCATTTGTCAGCTGTCCATGTTATGGACTAAGCCAACGCAGCGATACAACCCTAAACAGCTTTATTTTACAGCAGGCTTGTAATCCTGCACTTCTCATTGGCCCGTAAATAGCGAGTCGTGATTGGTCGTTTTTGGCCAGTCTGATTGGCTGTTAACGGGCCCCTCTGATTGGATGCTTGTGAAAGCGGTAAACTCAAACCATTGGTTGTTTTGACAGCAGCCAGCTCTATAAAAGAGCTGCTGCTGCCCAAGTATTTGCTCTGTTCTTATTTTACAATAAAGAGTTGAAGTCACCGTATGATGTCTCATCTCCGTTCCTTGCGCCCATGCTCAGGACTTAACAGTCCAGGTGGCACAGCTGATGATTTCTTGCAAACACTGCACCCATGATTGTCCTCAGTTCAGAGAACCGGCAAATCGCTCCACTGGCTGGCCCCTCCCTCCCCATTGACTCACTTCTTACCTGGCATGCAAGCCATACAACTTGCCTGGTTTGGTAAGTTGCTATTTTTCCTTCCCCCCCCCGACCATCAGCTGTTCCACTCTGCCAGGAGATTTAGACTAGCTAGAAAGCAGGAAATCCTTGGATTTCTTGCTTTCTAGCTAATCTAAAAGCAGAGCCGAACCTTCCTTAGGACTGAAGCTTTTCAGTGCAGACTTAGATAGCTGATTGCAGATAGATACGTAGATCTCTAAGTCAATCTGTGATTCTATGAGCAATTCAATCTGCCTGCTTTTGGCTAAAAGTTGCTCTTTTTTAATAAAAAATATCAGTGTTTACATACATGGCGTGTTGTGAGTTAATTTTGTGAGTTTGCTTGCAAGCAAATTTTATGTGACAGACTCAGATAGCCAATTGCAGATAGATAGATCTCTAAGTGAATCTGTGATTCTGTGAGCAATTCAATCTGCCTGCTTGCTTTGCCTGCTTTTGGGTAAAAGTTCTTTTTTATTAAAAAAAAATCAATATTTACATAAATATTTGCAATATTTACATACAAGCCATGCTCACCCAGTTACATGACCACCAAGCCACACCCACAAATTAGGCCACACTCACAGAACCAGTTATTAAGACATTTGAATCCCACCCCTCCTCTAACCACTGCGCCACCAAGCCTCTTATATATGTAGAACTGCAAATATTTCTGGTAGTTATTTAGTTGGCTGATATAGTTAGTTTAGTTGGTTGATTTAGTTGATTTATAGTTGATTTAGTTGGTAGTTATTTAGTTGGCTGATTTAGTTGGCTGATAACCTCAGAGAACAGTAGTATTCTGAATGTGGCAGGCTCTGAAACTATAGGATTATTCTCTGCTGAAAAAAATTTGAATGATGAGACCATGGTTGCAAAGTTTGAGAATTAATGTAATAGGGCAAGTGAAATATGAAACTTTAGATCAAGACACTAGCAAAATGGAAATATACTTGAAATGTTTCTTATAGATTGAAAGGGCTGTTCAGAAATAATACAATATTAAATTGAGCAGCCAAAGACTATACATAATTATCTTTTTAAAAAAACTTTTGATCTAAAGCTGGAATATACTTATTTGAATATCAGAGGCAAAAATATGCACTCGTTTTAGATTCTTATTCTGATTATCCGTATATTTGCAAGTGACATGGAATAAATGCTTGGTGGAATTTTTTTTTTTACAAGATAAAGCATTCCATTAGGAGATAGTGGAATTAGATAGTGGAACTTTGTTTAATTGTGTGTTTTATAATTTTATATAGAGCATTACAATTAAAAATATAAAAACTAATGCAAGCTAAAAAAATAGAAAGTTCAGAAGAGAAGGAAGGAAAGGAAGGAAGAAAGATAAGAACAAAGGGGAAGGAGAGGAAGGGAAAGAAGGAAGGAAGATAAAAAAGGAAAGAAAAGAAAGGAAAAGGAAAAAAAATAACTTCCCTATTCATAATAATAAACAGGTTTAGTAATTTAAAACTCAACAAATGAACTCTTCTTCCCATATCTTATTTCTTATCTATAAACAGATATTTAAACCCTTATTGTTCAGTCCTGATGAGTAAAAGTCTATTAAAGTTTATCAGATTATAGTGTATTTGTTTTAGCTTTGATCAAGTAAACCAACTTTATTTTTCTTCCCTTTATTTTTAACTCTCTTATAATCCTCTCAAATAAAGTCTGGAACATGATTTCCATCAGTTCGCCGAGGTAAACCAGACAGGTGATATTATCATAAAATACACTAAATATACAATTTAAATAAAAGCATCTATAATAATTTTTAATGTAAAAAAACAAAACAAAACATCAAAAGATTAAGATGAATTATGAGGATGCAATTATCTAATTGGAAGAAACCAGAAGGAGTTGCAATTCATACAGAGAATATTGATAAATAGTGACAGGTCTTCTTGGTAACAGAAGATGCTGGTTTAAAATCTATTTATAAAAAAAGTTATCACCAAGATCAAAGTATTTTGGTAACTCCATTTTTTAAGCATTTGGAATTCTGAGTTATGACAGAATTAGAAATGACTTTCTGCCTATGAATAATATTTAGGGAAATTAACTACTACAAACTATAATTATAACTGTGTGTGTGTGTATACGTGTATATGTATATATGTACGTATATACGTACGTATACATGTATATGCGTATACATATACCTATATATACACACAACACACACACACAAATGCATACATACATACATACATACATACATACACACACACACACACACACACACACATATACATATGTATACATACATAAGAATAAGTACCCGCCTGGATGAACACAAAAATGCAGTAAAAAAGCTGGAACACACTTCCTCACTAGTCCAACACATGAAAGCCACAGGCCATAGCATCAACTTCAATGGCACCAAAACCCCAGCCACTATAGAAAACCACAGCCACAGAATCATCAGAGAAGCCATAGAGATTGAAAAAAGACCAGAAAGCATGAACAGAAGAGATGATTCCACCAGGCTGTCAATCATTTGGAAGCCTGCACTCACAAACAAAAAAATCTCCACACCACTAGCCAGGCAAACACCTGGGCACAAACAGACCCCCCTGATACCTCCAGCTCAAACACACCCCAACCAGGCACCCAGATGAAACCTAGCTTCTTAACAAATGATAGCCGTCCATTTACCTGGAGCCAAGCTGCACTAAAGGCCTCCAATAAAGTAACACAATGTTGCCAGCCAATCAAGACACAAAAAAAGCCACAAAACAGACAGAAGATATTAGAAACACCAATCAAGCAGAACACATCAAACTTCCAAGACCAATAAACACAGACCAAGACTCCCAACCAATCAGGATGAAGAAAAAACCATTCTGGCACAGCAGTAGGCTAGCCCCAAATTTAAAACTGAAACAACTGTAAAAGTCTGACTCACAGACGAACACTTTCCAGAAACCTGATGGTGGCAGATGTGTGGGCTGTCCCATTAGAGTAGATGAGGAAATAACATAGAATGGATGATGTGGTGCTGTGTGTTAAGCAGGGCTGAAATTTTGTACTTTTTCCAAGGTG
This sequence comes from Emydocephalus ijimae, assembly GCA_004319985.1. NCBI lineage: Eukaryota > Metazoa > Chordata > Lepidosauria > Squamata > Elapidae > Emydocephalus > Emydocephalus ijimae. Next base: position 14,236 of record BHEV01032347.1, read on the forward strand.
CTTTAAAAGAACTGTATATGCAGTCCCCTTTTGTTTGTTCAGAAGTCTGAATCCTAAATTAGCCAAACCACTTGGTTTGTGCAACCTGCTAAGGCACTGAAACCCAATCATGGTTAACACTACTGAAGCTTAATATAAATTGTGATCGTAAGTAGAGGAAACCCTACTGAAGCTTAATATAAATTGTGGTCGTAAGTAGAGGACTACATATATATTGTATAAGTCCAGCCTCTGTATGTTCAAAATATAAGTAGTCCTTCACTTATGACTACAATTTATATTAAGCTTCAGTAGTGTTAACCTTGGAACCAGCACCTTTGTTGCTAAGCAGGTTGCCATTAAATGAGTCACTTCTAATTTTACAACCTTCTTTGCTGTCATTGTTATGCAAATCTCCACAGTCATTAAATAAATGACATGGTTGTCCCAAAGGCGATTCTTTTCAGGAGGCAAATTGGCTTTCTTGTTTTTTCTTTGAAGACATTTCGCTTTTCATCCAAGAAGCTTCTCCGGCTCTGACTGAATGGTGGAGAATGGAAGGATTTATATACCTTGCAGACAGCTGGTCATTTGCATTCTTTTACAGAGTTATTGAGGCCACTTGGCCACCTACATTCTCCAGTCTACAACACAGTCCTTTCAACAGTTCATAGAAGGCTCCACACCCATTTGCACCACTCAGGTGATCCTGGTGACACAGATAAACCTTCCAGTGGCCTCAATGACCCTCTATAAAAAGATGCAAATGATCAGCTGTCTACAAGGAGCATGAATTCTTCCATTCCTCACTATCCAGTCAGAGCTGAAGAAACCTGGATGAGAAGTGAATCATCTTCAAAGAAAAACCAGAAAGTCCAATTGCCTCTTGAAAAAGCACCTTTGGGACAACCATGACCTGGATGACTGAGCATCTCCATAGACAAATGACAAGGTGGTTTCATGAAACGGGCTTTTCCTATTGATTTTGCTAGTCAAAAGGTAAGTGAATTTGCAAATGTTGATCACATGACCTTGGGACATTGCAACTGTTATAATATACATGCTGATTGCCAAGTACTGAATTTTGACCAGGACGTTACAACAGTCGTAAGTGCAAGGACCAGTCCTAATTCATTTTTTTTCAGCTGTTATAAATTAAAACAGCCTAATGATCGTAGGTTGAGGACTTCCTGTAATCTAAAAAAAAAAAAAAAGCTTACTGTGAAATGCAGCATCTAAATATAGAAATCCAATATAGGCAAAGCTTTGCAATGCATTAATTTAAAATATTTATCAGTTACCAAACTAGATGCCTATTTGCATTCCCGTATGCTGGCTTTAGAAAGAATATGGCTACCTGAATGTGCCTTTCCGATCTTTGCAAAACCACAATTGAAGAACTGACATTTAATATCTAGTAGAGTAATATGGTGGCAGCGCCTGCAGAGAAGGTGACATGGGGCAGAAGGAGAGTAATATTTTAAATCTGAGAAATGAAGCATAGTGCTCTGGATGGGCCCAGCCCTCATTAGCTGAATGGTGAATTTTTCTAATTAGCTCTTTCTCATGTAATTAGCATGGATGAGTCTAATCATCTCATGTGCAACCAAATCTTAATGCTTGAAAAGGGATGTCCTTGGACTGTCTTTCAGAGGAAATCCAAAGATTTTCTTCATGTTTGAATTTTTTTTTAAAGAAACAGTATGCATTTGAGGTTTATGAGGAATCCAAGCCACCTAATCTCAAACAAAGGAGAGTCTTGTTTGTTTGTTTGTTTTTCTCTCAGATTTGGTCTTATTGGCAGGTTGTGCGCTGTATGGATAATCAAGGAAGGTGTGGCTTTAGGCATCGTGACACCAGCTGACTTACTCAGCCTCTCCTGGAATAATAGGCGCTTTACGTTGTCAGAGGTTGCACTTCTCCAAATTTATTTTGCAGGGCAATACTTGACAAAATGAAAAAGCACCATTAAAATAAACATTACCTTAAAAAACATACATTAAAAAAAAACCCCATACTTTGAGGTTGATCTGTGTCAGCCAGTATAACCGAAGGAGGTCAGATTTAGGATAAGGTCTTTAGTTAGAAATCCCACCAAACTGCAAGAATGCAAGAACTCAAAAGGACCAAACCAGTGTATTTCAGAATGCAGATCAATCTAAGATCCAAAAATCATAACTAAATGCATCTTGGACCTGTCCAGCAATCCTTCGGGGAATCAGAATCAGAAATCGTTGTGCTATTAAATTTATGTGTTGGTATTATTTTAAGGTAAAGGTAAAGGTTCCCCTTGCACATACATGCTAGTCGTTTCCGGCTCTAGGAGGTGATGCTTATCTCTGTTACAAAGCCGAAGAGCCAGTGCTGTCCGAAGACGTCTCCGTGATCATGTGGCCGGCATGACTAAATGCCGAAGGTGCACGGAATGCTGTTGTCTTCCCATCAAAGATGGTCCCTATTTTTCTGCTTGCATTTTTACGTGCTTTCAAACTGCTAGGTTGGCTAGAAGCTGGGACAAGTAACGGGAGCTCACTCTGTTATGCGGTGCCAGGGATTCAAATCGCCGAACTGCCGACCTTTCTGATCGACAAGCTCAGTGTCTTCGTCACTGAGCTACTGCATCCCTTCGGTATTATTTTACATTGCTATAAAATCAGTGAATTCAGTTAAAAGTCGTGCATCAACATGGCCTCTGCAAAAGACAGCTGGGCAAGTGGTAAATTTTCTCTATTTATGAACAAAAAAAGAATGTAAGAAGTGATTGTATTTATGTTACAAAAACTAGTAACAACGTCAAGACATTTGTCTACCTTTTTTACACAAAATATCCAAGACTTGAGACCCGCCAGGAACAGCCATAACATTTCCTCTCTCATTTCTCATTTTCACATAAGCATTTACTTATAATATTTAAACAACCTCCCTGCCTCCTCCATCCCACCCCCGAAGAAAACTGGAAGCTGAAAGAAAAAGAAAACTTGTGCCAAGTTTAGACAGGTTATAAAAATCTTTCCTGTGGATTCTACACAGACATGCCCCTGCCCCCCGCCCACCGAGACTGTTCAAAATTTCACCAAGGTTGTTTGTGGGAGCCATTCAGCTTCCATTTGTCTGCTTTTGAGCTTCTTGGCAAAAGCTGTAATTGGTCTTAGTGGGGGCCCCTTCTCCAACTTCCCTCTTCTCGCCTCTTCAAAAACTGAAGGAGTCTAGCTTTATCCTTGGTGGGTCACAGGAATGCCACCTAACTCCTTATTTATTTATTTAGGTCTTTCAACACTGCAATTAATGAGGGATGAGGGGTTTTTTTTGAAACAAGGAACACATTCAGTGGAAGGTTAAATGGGTGGGAGGATTAAGAGGGAGAAGTAATGACAGCTGAAGGATGAAACAGGAGGCCTCTGCTTCACTTCCTTATGAAGTAGTTAAAAGCAACATCCCAGGTGGCGCTAAGTACAGGGAATACTTAGCGGTACCTACAATCATTCATTTAGTGACCAAAGTTACAATAGCACTGAAAAAAAAGTGACATAGACAGTTTTTCACAACCACCCAGGGGTGGGATTCTACCGGTTCTGTCCGGCTCTACAGAACCAGTAGCTCTGAAGAGCAGCAGACACAAAACCGGTTCTATGTCTGCTGCTTTTTTGGCCCACCCACCCGCCCAGGCTCCTACCTGACCTTTATTTCCTGCTTTTTCAACCTCAGCTGCCGTGCGAGGCACAGCTGCGTTTGAAAAAGCAGGAAAAAAGTGCTTTTTCAAATGCTGCTTCCCTGCACGCAGCGCTGCTCAGCTGTCCAGGTAGCAAGGAAGGACATCGTAAATCACTGAACCGGTAGTTAAACCCTGTCGGGTCCCATCCCTGTTACCACTGTTACAGTAACTCCATGGTGGAGTGGTGGAGTGGCCTAGAGATGGACCTCTCATCTCACAATCAGGAGGCTGTAAGTTCGAGCCTAGGTAGAGGCAGATATTTCTCTCTCTGGGCACACTGAGACTATATGTGCTGAACAGAACTCCGCATTGGTGACAGGAAGGGCAGCCAGCCATTGAAACACTCTGCTAGCTCCATTCAGTTGCCCAGACTCCACCCCGCAAGGGATTATGGGGTAGTTAAATGAAGATGATGATGACAGTATCACCATGATCATGTGATCAACATTCAGATGGTCGGCAACCGGTCGGTATTTATGATGGTTGCTGTGTCCTGGGGTCATGTGATCTCCTTTTTCAACCTTCCGACAAGCAAAGTCCATGGAGAAGCCAGATTCACTTAATGATTGGGTGACTAACGTAACAATTGCAGTGATTCGCTTAACAACCAGGGCAATAAAATGGGGCAAAACTCACCTAACAACTGTCTTGCTTAGCAATGGAAATTTTGAGCACAATTTAACCTGTTAAGATACTTTTGGCCGGGATCATTGAACCTTCATTTACATGTCATAAAATGGGGCAAAACTCACTTAGCAACAGAAATTTTGGACTCCATTGTGGTCATAATTCGAGGATTTCCTGTATCTTCTGCAGAGGATCAAATGGCGATGCTCTCTCTGAACAGTGGAAGAGGAGGAAGTGGGGAGGAGAAGGAGGAATATATGGAAAAGGAAGTGTTTCTTAAGCTAATAACATCATTCACCATCACCATGCTGTACATCAGGCTAATTGTGCTGAAGGCCATTCGGCAGTTTGATTCTCACCAGATCAAGGTTGACTCAGCCTTCCATTCTTCCAAGGTTGGTGGAAGCCCTTAGAGAGGGCTGTAAAACACTGTGAAGTGGTATATAAGTTTATTGCTATTCATCTCATGGTTTAAAATTTCAAAAAAACAAACAAACCCCAGGCCAGTTTTGAAAGTCTACATGGAGGGAAGTAAGCAATGGGGTGCCACAAGGTTCCATCTTAGGCCCAGTACTCTTCAATATCTTAATTAATGACTTAGATGAGGGAATAGAAGGGGAACTTACCAAATTTGCAGATGATACTAAGCTGGCAGGAATAGCTAACACCCAAGAAGATAGCTCAAGATCCAGATGGATCTTGACAGACTAGAACACTGGGCCATATTTCACAAAATGAAATTCAATGTAGAGAAAAGTAAAGTCCTCACTTAGGCAAAAAAAAAAAAAGAAAAAAAAAGTAAACTTATAGACTGGGTGAAACCAGGCTCAATAGCAGTAACTGTGAGGGATCTTGGAGTCTTAGTGGACAACCAACTAAATATGAGCCAGCAGAGTGCAGCAGCAGCCAAAAAAGCTAAGTTGCATTAACAGAGGGAAACCATCAAGATCAAGTGAAGTACTAATACCACTCTATAAAGCCTTAGTAAGACCACATTTAAAGTACTGCGTCCAGTTTTGCTCACCACATTATAAAAAAGATGTTGAGACTCTAGAAAAAGTGCAGAGAAGAGCAACCAGGATGATTAGGGGACTGGAGACTAAGGCATATGAAGAACAGTTACAGGAATTGGGCATGGCTAGTCTTGTGAAGAGAAGGACCAGGGGAGACATGATAGCAGTCTTCCAATATTTGAGAGGCTGCCACAAAGAGGAAGGGGTCAAGCTGGCTTCCAAAGCACCTGAAGGCCAGACAAGGAATAATGGATGGAAACTGAACAAGGAGAGGTTCAATCTGGAAATAAGGAGAAACTTTCTGACAGGGAGAACAATCAATCAATGGAACAGAAGTTGCCCTCGGAAGTTGTGACAGTGCATCACTTGAGACTTTCAAGAAGAGATTGGACTGCCATTTGTCAGAAATGGTGGAGGGTCTCCTGCTTGGGCGGGAGGTTGGACTAAATGACCTGTAAGATCCCTTCCAACTCTGATTATCTGTTATCTTTCAGCAAAACCAATGGGAGAATATACTGCCAAGAGGGAGGGAAAAACTATTGGCATTCTTCGGTGATCATTTGTAGAGTAGGTTTGAGTGAGAACCAGACAACGAGCTAAGCTGCTCCAGTTTCTTTTCCAATGATTTGCAAACCTTTCTGGGTGGACACAGAGCAACGCATGACTAGTTCTAGCAGCCAAATGAGAGATACACAGGCCTGGGACGAAGGGCTGCAACTGGATTGAAATTCCACAGGGAACTGCAGTCCTCAAGTCGGTGGAGACCAGATGAAATGAGCAAGGATTAGAGGCACTGCATGTGATTCCGTCTAGTGTTCAGTGTTCCAATATCTAAGGGGTGCCACAAAGAAGAAGAGGTTTCCAAGATCCCTGAGGCAGAGAGGGTATTCAGCCAGTTCTGACAGGTTCTAGAGAACTGGTACTGAAAATTTTGAGTAGTTTGGAGAACCGGCATATACCACCTCTGACTGGCCCTGCCCCCATCTATTCTCTGCCTCTTGAGTCCCAGTTTATCGGTTGGGTCTTCTTTGGTTGCCCTACATAGGAGAACGGAGCTGGAAAACAGGTTAGTGGGGTGGGGACGGAATGGGATTTTGCAGTATCCTTCCCATGCCATGCCTGCCAAGCCACACCCACCAAGCAACGCCACACCCACAGAACCAGTAGTAGTAAAAATATTTGAATCCCACCACTTAGGGTAGGAAAAGAAGCAATGGATGGAAACTAATCAAGAAGAGAACCAACTTTGAATTAAGGAGAAATTTCCTAACAGTGAGAACGATCAATCAGTGGAATGGCTCATCTCCAGAGGTTGTGAGTTCTCCATTGCTGTAGGCTTTAAAGAAGAGATTGGACAACCATGTGTCTGAAATGGTATAAGGCCTCCTACTTGAGCAGCTCTACTTGAACACCTCTAAGGTCCATTCCAACTCTCTTATTTTGTTATTCTAGTAAATGTTATTACAACCCCCAATAAATTTGGAGGCCAGGACAATATGATGTTCCTACTGAAAGGTCTGCAATTGCTTTTTGAAGACAACAACATATTGTTGCCTTGGAGCAGGGGTGGGATTCTGTAGGTTCACACCTATTCGCTAGAACTGGTTGTTAACATTCTAAGCAGTTCGGAAAACCAGTTGTTAGAAGAAATTACTGGCCTAATCCTGTAAGGAAGGCAGGAAGGAAACATTCTGGTGTTGCTTACAGAAACTGCCTCTCCATTAACCCTTATTACCTTCTTGGCAGGACTAGACTTCCTGTCTCAGGAACTTCCCTTCCTTTGCTGGTACTTTGGTTGTGTGAAGTGACCATTCAAAGTTACAATGGTACTGAAAAAAGTGACTTATGACCATTTTTCACACTTATGACTGTTGCAGCATCCCCACAGTCCTGAGAGGCCAGGCGAGGAGATGTGTGCCTCGATGTGAGTGATGTTGAATTGGCCACGCCCAGCCAGTCACATGACCACCAAGCCATGCCCACCAACTAAGCCATGCCCAAAGAACCGGTTGTTAAAAAAAATTGAATCCCACCCCTGCTTTGGAGTCTTAAATCACTAAGACCTCACTATCTTAAACAGTTCCTTTTCCATGATCAACCTGCTCAGGTGTCACAACAAGCAAAAGTAGCCCTTCTGAACATGCCTTGTCTTCAGAATCCCTCATGTTGGGCACACGGGAGCCGGTCTTCTCCTGTTTCCTTTGCAGGAGGGGACACAGATTTCTCTGGAAGTTGTGTTTGATCCCTATATCTTTACTTTAGGCATACATCCCAGACCCATTATCTTTTACAAAACGATTGATACTTGTAGCTCAAGGTTGAAATGATCTGTTCTGACCCAGTTTCCCAAACACAACAAACCCTCTGATGTAAAGTCAAAAGATTCCTTCAGTAGGAATGCCAGCAGCCTCAGCAAAAAGTTTCTCTCGTAGGCTAACAAGTCCATCCGCCTGGAAAAGGAGTAGTTGTCTGCTACTCCTATTGATCTCGGCCCCCTAGCTTTTATCCCCAGAGGTAGGGTGGGGCCTCATTAGCAGTGGTGGCTCTTCCTTCCCAAGGACCGGCCCATAGATTTCCACTGCTCTCCTCTCCTCTGCCTTCTGTGCATCCGTGTGTCAGGCACTGGACCCAGCTGTTCCTCTTCTTCCTCATCAGCCACCTCCAGATCTGGGGGCTGTTGACTCTCCATCTGAGGGCTGACAGATGGCCCAGGCTCCACCTCTCTCTCCCTCCCTCCCTCCCTCTCTGCCAACTCCATTCCCTCTCCCTCCAGTTTCCAGGTTGCCCTGATGCTGACTCTGACTCCCACGCCTCCTCCTTTTCCTCTGATTTGTCTGCTGGAGCGGCCAGCAGCCGACAGGCCACAATAGGGTCCATGGTGCTCTCTGAGCTTGGTAGGTTTTTTTTTTTTTGCCAATGCTTCATTACATAAACTGCATAGCATCAACAGTGTACTGATGATGTTACCTTCTTTGTGTAATGAAATATCTGCAAGAAAACAATCAAGCTCAGGGACCATTAGGGACTCTTCAAGCTGATTCATGCAAGGCATTTGATGCATTTTGGTCCTTTAACAATCATATTTGTTTTGCTTTGAATTTCCTTGATTTCTATAGGTGCCCATCTTAGCAAACAACTCTGGGTAGTTCACAATTCAAAAATGTATTTTAATTATTCTTAATGTTTTATGTGATTTACTTAATAAGAAAGTGTTATAAATGCCTCCCTTACAATTGCTACATTATTTTCCTATTTCAAGCTTCCTCCTGAGGCCTTCAGAGCAGCCACAATCCACCAAGCCCACTTGGGGCCAGAGGAGGACAGCTGAAAGCTTAGCATACACTCTGTTATTAGTTTCAATGAGATGAGAGTCATTCAGGATCTTATACCATAATGAAATGCTTTAGGAAACACCCAGGGAGTCCCTGCTAAGCTACAAAAGCTTTATTAATTACAATTACCTAAGCATTACACACACACATGCACACCCACAATCGTATTTGAACGGTTATGCTTTGGCCAAGAAATGCATGGGATAGTAATAGCACAAAGATAGTAATAGCAATAGCACTTAGACTTATATACCACTTCACAGTGCTTTACTGCCCAGTCTTAGTGGTTTACAGAATCATCCTATTGCCCCCAACAATTTGGGTCCTCATTTTACTGACCTCGGAAGGATGAAAAGCTGAGTCAACCTTGAGCCGGTTAGAATCAAACTGCCAAACTGCAGTCAGCCAGTATTAAGCTGAAGTAGCCTGCAGTACCGCTTTCTAACCACTGTGCCATTACAGAGCTGTTCCATACAGAACAGGTGTCTGTGTGAATTAAGACTCTTCCGCAGGAGTCCCATAGTTTTATCCTATGTTAATAGCATCATTTGCACATTTCTTTCTACATTACCTCAGGGTTAGTTGACTATTGGGGGTGATGTAATGACTCAGCGGTTAGGATGCTGGGTTGGTTGGCTGGAAAGGTTCGAGACTCGAGCATCGCATGATGGGGTTAACTCCTGTTCTTTATCTCAGTTCCTGCCTAGCAGTTCAAAACTATGCAAATGTGAGTAGGTAAATAGGTACCACTTCAGTGGGAAGGTAACAGCACTCCATGACATTATACTGACCATATGATGGTGGAAACATCTTCAGACCTTGCTGGTTCAATGGCCCTTGAAATGGAGGGGAGCACTATCCCTCATACTCAGAATGTACTAGTGGAATAATCCACAGGGACTCCTAGTTAACTATTACAATACTTGCCCTTCAGAATGGCAGTTCCGATGTTTGGTAGCCATCTTTCTGGACTTTGTCTGATCTTGATGTATTGCTTTGTTTTAGTATTATTTTCCTGTTAACTATTTTGTCACTAATATAATATATAGAAGAGAGGTCAGGAAATTGCAAATGGATTTAATAGTCTTTAATCCGTATTCAATCTATGCTGTCCTCTTTTGTTACTATGCCAATCCAGGTCTACTTTTATTAACTGTCTCTTGCAGGCTGCATTACCACAACACCCTTAACCTGGGTTACCAAACTCATCTATTGGTTCTTGCAGTCTAGTGAATCCTAGTAAAACTTAGTTTATTGCACACGTGCATTTGCTAAGCCTTTACCTCACTTAGTTAAGTAGTGAAATGTGTGAAAACAATCCTGGGGAATTCCTTTGAGCTTCCTTTGTCTGCAGCAAATTCTTAAAGTTTTGCACTAAGGTTTATGTTTAGCAGCTTTAAACTGTCCAGTTTAGGTAGCCCTTAACTTACAACATTTAGTGACCATTTGAAGTTACAGTGGCAATGGAAAAAAGTGACTTAGGATCATTTTTCACACTTATGATCATTGTAGCATCCCCATGGTCATGTGATCAAAATTCAGGTGCTTGGTAACTGACTCAATTCAGACATATGGCAATTGACATATATTGATGATGGTTGCAGCGTCCTGGAGTCATGTGATCACTTTTCCACTTTTTGTGACCTTCTGACAAGCAAAGCCAATAGAATAGAGTAGAGTAGAGTAGAGTAGAGTAGAGTAGAGTAGAGTAGAGTAGAGTAGAGTAGAGTAGAGTAGAGTAGAGTAGAGTAGAGTAGAGTAGAGTAGAATTCTTTATTGGTCAAGTGTGATTAGACACACAAGGAATTTCTCTCCGGTGCATAAGCTCTCAGTGTACATACAATAGTGATAGATCATGATCACAGTCATTGTAAAAATACATTCATCATAAAACATTAGATGCAACACTTAGTGATAGTCATGGATACTAAATAAGCAATCAACATAAATCACTCTTACAAAATAAATCTAAATCATAAGTTATAAGCCACAAAGTTATAGTCATGAGAAGATATGGAGATAGGTAATAGGGAAGATGAGAATAATGATGGTAATACTGCCTTTCTAGATAGTTTGACAGTGTTGTGGGAATCAGTTTTTTAGCAGAATGATGATCTGGGAGAAAAACTGTCCTTGTGTTGGGGAATGGGAATAGGGAGAACCAAATTCACTTAAAAGCCATGTTACTAACTTAACAATGGCTGTGATGCCCTTAACAACTGTGGTAAGAAATATCATAAAATGGGTCAAAACTGAACAGAAATTTTGGGCTATATTGTCATTGCAAGTCAAGGACCTACCTGTGTTGACAAGTACAATTGAGGGAAATTGCAGAGAAAGAGAGAGAGAGGGAGGGAGGGAGGGAGGGGGAGGGAGTGAGAGAGAGAGAGGTTGGTTTTCCCACCTTTAGCTAATTAAGTCAGCAGCAACTGTGAGCATAGATCACCCTACTGTGATAGGGTGGTATGTGCTGTGCATTAAGCTTTGGAAAGATCATTTCCCCAAAGCCCACTGGTAAATGGCATTCTTTATTAGAATTTCTGACAGCTTTGCCTTTGGCTGAAGTTGGGCCATCAAAGGAATACAGATTAATACAGTGGGTTCCTGACCTGCCCATCCGGGCTTCATAAACCACTTGGATCTGCTTCTGACATGACTTCTTCTGACATGCTTTCCTGAGAAATGCAGACAGGCAGATTAGACCATAGGGAGAGAAAGGTCGTAGAAGACCACGAACTTCTTAAGAGCAGGAGAAATAAATTTCATTCCCACCACCACCATTTCACTTCACCATCATTTGAGTATTCCAATATTTTTTTTCAGTTTCAGTGTGTGTTCTGTCAGGTTTGAAATACAGGCTTAGTTTTAGTTTATTTTATTGTCATTGTACCTTGTGCAATGGAATTAAATGCCATCTTCAGTGTACATAATAACTATAAAAATAACACACAAACACATATCCTTCGCATTCTATACAATTGAATTCAAAACCTGATATTGCATTAATATATTGCTCTGTCCAGTAGAATTCAATATAGTTACTGCTGTGGGATAGAAGCTGTTTTTCAGCCTATTTGTCCTTGTTTTTATTGTCCTGTACCATCTGACAGATGGTAATAGTTCAAAAAAGGGGTGCCCAGGGTGAGATGGATTTTTAAGAATGTTTTGAACTTTCTTAAAGCAGCGGGAGCTATAAAACTCTTCCAAAGAGGGGAGAGGACAACCAGTGATCCTCTGGGCAACAACGTTAACCTTCTGGAATGCTGCTCTATCTGCCACTGTGCAATTGGCAAACTACAGTATAAACAGGTACAGTAAGTTAAAATGCTCTCTGTGGTGCAGCGGTAGAAGGTCACCAGCAGTTTTTCATTCAGTTGTTGTTTTCTGAGAAGTCTCAGGTAGTATAATCTCTGCTGGGCCCTTTTGACCAGGGCTGTAATATGGGCACCCCAGGTCAGGTCCTCTTTTATGACAACACCCAAAAAGATGAATTCCAACTGCAGCCACTGTTATGAATTTTTCAGTGAATATATCCTACATTTTTCCTCCATGAGAGATTTGTGGGTGTGCTGTTCTTACATGAAACTATCCAGGCATGGTTAAAGCATTCAATGGATAAAATGGCTATCTTTGTGTAATACGGATCAGATAAATTAATTGGCAGAAAGCTATTTTCTTGGAACACGCTGATGAAATTTTAAACAAACAGTTCAATTAATTGTGTTCATCTTTTTTTTTTTTTTACCAGGCATATCATGACTCATAGTCTTTCCTGTGCATCTCTTTCTATTCCTGCCCCCGCTTTTTTTCTCAAAAGAGAACAATTAGATTGAGTGATTTAGTTCAATAATTTTATATTTAAGACTTTTTCTATTTTGTACCTTTGTTTTCTTCCTTTGACTTAGATCTTGGACAGGAGATTGGTTTTGAGCACTCCCCCCTCAACACACATAATCCTCCTGCTTCAAATTAAATTAATACTGATGTTCCTCACTTGCATGTGATGAAGAAGGTAGTTTCCATCCATTGCTTCTTGTCCTGCCTTCTGTACCTTCTTAAAAAATAAGTTGACCCCCTCTTCTTTGTGGCAGCCCTTCAAATACTGGAACACTACTCTCATGTCACCCATTAATTCTTGTTTTATCTAGACTAGCCATACCCAATTCCTGCAACCATTCTTCACGTGTTTTAGTTCATTCCATGGTGAAGGCAATGAAACTTAGCTACTATGTTGGTCCAGTGAATTTTGGTAAATAGATATGCAATTGTTTCTGTAGTTTCTTTAGTTTCTTAATACTTTTCAGGGGTAACCCCATGTAGAGTACAATTCAGTAGTCCAAACACAAGATGACCAGGGCATGAGTGACTGAGACTGAATTTTGGTAAGACTATGGGCATGATGGATCTTGAGCCCAGAGCAAATAACATTGGGGAGTCATATAAAACCACAGCAATCGGGTTTAACCCGATAGAGTCCTGAGGGACTAGCTGCTTTCTTAATCCCATCATGCCCAGGCAGTAATCCCAAAGTTTTTTTCTTCATGAATGAAGGCAAAAACAACAACAACACATTTTTTTTCCTCTTCATTCCTCTTGGGATGTGTATTTGGGGAGCCTTTCATTTGACAGGGATCTCCAGTTCTTGGGGGGAAATGACTACAGAATTTAATTCCTTAATAACCCCTGAGACCATACATCTGAAGAGTGAAGCTCTAGGGTGATGGCTGGCAGCTGTCAAGAGACAGGGGAATAAAATAATAGGAAAAGGGGAAAGGATACATTCACAGTAAGTGGTTCCACCATGTGAAGGAAGGTGAACTCCATTACATGAGACTTGCTGTCTGAAACAGCTAATTGCTATTATGTCTGGGTAGCTGGGAAAGACCTTCTTGACTCAGGAAGCTGTTAAATGGAGCAGAAGCCCAATGCTTCAAATGTCTAAGTTTGGTTTTGATTGTGCTTTTCCCAACTGTGGTTTCATTTTTAAAGCTGCTTTTCCCAAAACGCATCAGCTGTTTAACATGCAAGGAATGAAGCTACCACTGTTTGACTAATTGTTTGGGGGGAAATTAGCTTTTTTTTTTTTTTGAGTGCGGAATTCCGAGAAGAACCTGGCTAGAAACTTTTAGAACTTTGACCAAATCAGGTTGTCTTCTAAGTTGGTGTCTTTTTCTTTAAAAAAAAAAAAGTAAAAGAATGACAAGGAGTTGGAAGTCACACAAACTTTGTAAAATTACAATTTTTAGTCATCATGTTCTGTTTCCTGGAGAAGTTGTGGGGGCTCCATCACTGGAGGTTTGCAAGGAAAGATTGGACAGCCATTTTTCTGAACTGGTATAGCCAGGTGGATTGGATTAGAAGACCTTCCAGGTCCCTTCCAGCAATGTTATTCTGTAGTACAGGTAATTCTTGATTTACAACAGTTTGTATCGTGACCATTCAAAGTTACAACAGCACTGAAAAATGGGACTTACTACCGTTTTTCACAGCTACGACCTTTCTAGTATCCCCATGATTATGTGATCGGAATTCAGATGCTCAGCAACTGGCTCATATGTATGTTTGTTGCTGTGTCCCAAGGTCATGTGATCTCTTTTTGTTTTGACCTTCTGATAAGCAAAGTCAATGGGGAAGCCAGGTTTGCTTAAGAACTGGGTTATTAACTTATCAACTGCAATGATTCACTTAATAATTGTGGCCAGAAAGGTCATAAAATGAGGCAAAACTCATCAAGGAACAGAAACGTTGGGCTCAATTGTGGTCATAAGCTGAGGAATGCCTGTCGTTATTTTCTGCAATAAGCATAATAATAAATTGGTGGTTGAAACTCATCATTTTTGTGGTTAGTCACTTCTTAGTTTCCATTTAAAAACACTAGCACTAATTTAAGATGAGTTGCAAGCTAGCATCTGCAGCAGTGGTGAGTTTCAAAAAAATTAACTACCAGTTCTGTGGGCGGGACTTGGTGGGCATGGCTTGGTGGGCGTGGCAAGGGAAGAATACTGCAAAATCTTCATTTCCACCCCACTCCTGGGGAAAGGTTACTGCAAAATCTCCATTCCCTCCCCACCCCACTAACCTGGTTTCCAGTTTCATTCTCCTGTGCAGGCAACAAAAGAAGACCCAGCCGATCAGCTGGGACTTGGGAGGCAGAGAATAGATGAAGGCAGGGCCAGGCAGAGATGGCATTTGCCAGTTCTCCAAACTACTCAAAATTCCGCTACCGGTTCTCTGAACTACTCAAAATTTCTGCTACCGGTTCTCCAGAACTGGCCAGAACCTACTGAATACCACCTCTGATCTGCAATGTCTAAGTAAGCTATTAAGGAGGCTCCCTTGAACCTTGATAGTTTTAATTCAGGTATTTTGTTTTTCTCCTTGACATACTGCACTTAGAAATAAAATCTGGGCCTCACAACCATTTCTACTGAAGTAGATAATTTCTTTATTCAGCAGTTTGCAAGCCACAATTCCACAGCGCCCGTATTTTGTATTCCAGCCATGCTCCCAAGTTAACCACTGGGCTAAAGAGGGATACACACCCTTCCTCCCTCCTACCCAAAACCTCAGGGACTCATTAACTTGTCCAGATCCCTAGTTTTCAAATTCAAAAAGGAGCAAATCCTTCTCTTTTGTAAAGTCCAATTTACAAGAGAAAATGGTCTGACACTCTTCTGTCCAATTGTTTTATGAATAACTAGCCTCGTTCCAATAGCCGTTGGGATAACTGATGGATTGTGAGTAGTGCTGTCTGTTCAGATAAAAACAGAGTGACCACTTGCCTGCCAAAGAGATTGCATGTTCTTCTTCTTTTTTTTTTTTTTAAGCCCAGGGTTTTTGTTGGTTGGTTGGTTTAGCTCTATCTTTGTGGAGAAGGAAAATGTTTCTTTTCGAAAACATTCTGTCTTTGTTTCCTGGGAATAATGGAAGATTATTATATTATGACCCTACACAAAAGGTGCCAGGTTTTGACATTCCTCGCCAACATTGGTCAACTCTGAACAGGATCTGTACCTAACTATCAGGCTCCGAATGTGGTGATACCTACCTCGGAGCCCACCACCATAGATAGGACTCACATGGTTTCCCGATGTTCCTTCTGGGCTGTGGAGAGACCCGTTGCGCCGGGAAGGAACATGACCCTGCTGGGCAAGGTCAGGGCCTCCCAGATGGTGACATCCCTGTGACATTGATGGACTCGCTGGCCAGCGATGAACAGGATCTGGCCAGCTGGCATTGGGGCTCCCAGAGGCAGATGACATCGTCGGTTTTGAATGACTGAGTGGACACCCAGTGGGATTTTTGCACGGCCTCTGACTCTCACTGACAATGGGAGGATACTTGGGGACGGGGGTGGGTTTAATAGAAGGGTCGGGGATAGACAGGGATGATAGGCAATGTAGGAGAGGCAGGGATTGTCCATATACAATTGCCCATATATGATATATTGTGTTTGCCAGGACTCATTATTTAAGAGTCAAGGACATGTTGCCCTGCACCTGGAGCAGAGATGGTATGCAGCAGGTTCTGACCAGTTCTAGACAAACGGTAGCGGAAATTTGCAGTCAGTTGGAGAACCAGCAAATACCACCTCTGACTGGCCCCGCCCCCATCTTTTCTCTGCCTCCCGGGTCCCAGCTGATTGGCTGGGTCTTCTTTGGTTGCCCTGCACAGGAGAATGGAGCTGGAAAGCAGGT
>BHEV01032350.1:0-14524 GCA_004319985.1 Emydocephalus ijimae
CAGCATCTCGAATTCGGTTCCTTCGACATCCCCTCCCCCCTCAGTTTGAGAGTCACAGGAGTCGTGGGAACTGGGTTGCAATCTAGAGTGAAGCTGATCAATATGGCGTTTCCATATCTTTCCATCCAATGTTTGCACGCGGTACGATCTGGGCCCGGTGGTTTGGGTTACGGTTGCTTCGACCCATAATGGTTCGCCAGAAAGGTTTTTAGCGANTAGTCCATCTTGTGGAGAGTTTTTTTAACAAACTGGACTATGCGCTTGGCCCTGCCATTGGCCGCAGGGTGTACCGGCGAGGTTAGCGCATGGCGGATACCCCGGTCCGCTAAGTATTGTTCATTCACCAGGGCAGTGAACTGGGGTCCGTTGTCGGAGACTAGAACGTCTGGCAGTCCATGTGTTGCGAATAGTTTGTTTAATTTGCGGATAACTGAATCGGTTGTAGTAGTCTTCATCTTGTGGATTACGAGCCAGTTGGAATAGGCATCCACTGTTAGGAGGAATGTATGTCCCTTAGTAGGTCCCGCAAAGTCAATGTGGATGCGGGACCACGGCCCCCGGGGGGTTTCCCACTCCATTGGAGTTGCTCTAGGTGGGGCACTGCTGACTTCTTGGCACTTTAGACAAGTCTTCACCCAGGCTTCGATTTGCTTATCGATGCCCGGCCACCATGCGTAGCTTCGTGCGAGCGCTTTCATACGCACGATGCCGGGGTGACCGTCATGCAATGCTCTCAAAACTGCTCGTTGTAACCGCTCTGGGATGACGACTCTGTCTCCCCATAGGATGCAGCCTTTCTGCAAGAAAAGTTCTGTTTGCCGGTTTCTGAAAGGGGTGAAGTTGTCAGGGGTTTGTTCTACTGGCCATCCTTGTTCGACCCAGCTGAGAACTCGCGCAAGGACAGGATCTCGTTTCGTTTCGATAGCGATGTCTCTGGCTGTTAGCTGCGGTGAATGTAGTGTTTCAATCTGGAGTGTCGTGAGGGTTGGAGCTGGGTCGTCGACAGTTTCCGGAAGTGGGGCACGGCTCAATGCATCAGCATGAGGAATGGCTTTCCCCAGGCAGTGTTGCAATTTAATTGTACGCAGCTAAGAACTCCGACCAACGAGTCATTCTAGGTGACAATATATAGGGGGTTGGCTTGTCTCCCACTATAATCCCCAGCAAAGGCTTGTGATCGGTAATAATAGTAAAAGCTCGTCCATACACATATTCATGAAACCGTTTCACAGCAGATACAACAGCAAGAGCCTCTTTGTCAATTTGGCTATAGTTGCGTTCAGCTCTCGATAAGGTCCTTGAAAAATAGGCAATAGGGGCCTCTCTACCATTTGGTAACACATGACTTAAAATGGCTCCTACTCCAAACGGTGAGGCGTCACATGTAATGGTTAAAGGCAAAGTCTCGTTATACTGCATTAAAACAGCATCGGAAGTTAGTAAGTTTTTCACTTGCTAGAATACATGCTCCTCTTGGTGTCCCCAGACCCAGGTGGCTTTTTTGTCGAGAAGTCTATGTAGGGGCTCAGCTACGGTCACCTTCTGGGGCAGGAAGATGTTGTAAAAGTTAATGAGCCCCAGGAAAGCTTGGAGATCTGTCCTATTCTTGGGTCTTGGGGTGTTTTTGATTGCTCTTAGCTTGCTATTAGTGGGGTGAATGCCTTGCTTATCGATTAGGTACCCCAGGAACTCAAATTTCTCTGTACACAGTTGACATTTATTTTTTTTAACCTTTAGGCCGGAGTCTTTAAATTTCTGGAGAACCATTTTAAGACGCCTCTCTTGTACTTCTCTACTCGGGGCCACAATTAAAACGTTGTCAAAATATGGCACGACCCCCTTGATCCCTTGCAAAAGTCTCTCCATCAGACTTTGAAANTGTTTTTGATTGCTCTTAGCTTGCTATTAGTGGGGTGAATGCCTTGCTTATCGATTAGGTACCCCAGGAACTCAAATTTCTCTGTACACAGTTGACATTTATTTTTTTTAACCTTTAGGCCGGAGTCTTTAAATTTCTGGAGAACCATTTTAAGACGCCTCTCTTGTACTTCTCTACTCGGGGCCACAATTAAAACGTTGTCAAAATATGNAGTGTGTAACGATCATCTGTGCTTCCGCGGTTTTTTTATCTACAGGCAGTTGTTGGTACGCCTGCGCTAAATCCAATTTAGCGAAGACTTTTCCACCCCCCAGGGAATGGAGAAGGTGTTGAACCACCGGCACCGGGTAAGTGTTCTGTTGAAGGGTGTGATTGACGGTGGCCCGGTAGTCCCCACAAATCCTTAACGATCCATCTGGTTTGATGGGTGTTACTATTGGGGTTTCCCAACGGGCGTGGTCAGTTGGTTCTAAAACACCCTGGGCTGTTAATTTATCGAGCTGCTCATCGATCTTTGGTTTTAGGGCAAAAGGTACCCGACGAGGCTTAAGGCGGATGGGGGTTACTTCAGGGCTAAGGTTAAATGATATCGGGGTCCCCTTGTACTCGCGTAGTTTGTCTGCAAAGATGTCCTGGAATTCCTGGACGAGGGCCTCCTCCCAGTCATCGCTTCTGGTTTGGTGAATGCCGGCTACCTCAATCCCGAGTGGGGCGAACCATTGAAGGCCTAACAAACTAGGCCGTTCGCAGTCGACGATGGTCAGCGGTAACGACGCAGTATGATTTTTGAATGATACTTTGACTTGTCTGGAGCTGACAACTGGAATTCGGTTCCCCTGGTAATCTTTGAGTATAATTCTTTGGGCTCTGAGGTCTTGATGCCGGACGGCAGGGATTAACTGTTTAAGGGTCTTCCAGGAAACCATCGACAGGGATGACCCTGAGTCAACTTCCATCACACAAGGTTGGTTCTCGATGGCAACCCTCACTCGGATCTTCTTTGCATCTAACGATGAAGCGTGACCGATGGTAATGGTTTGGTGTGCCTCTTCCCATCTCGTTGAAGTGGCAAGTGTTTTATTTCTGTAGGAGTGGTTGTTCCATTGGTGGTTCAAGTGTTCCCGACTCACAGGACGATTCCCTGTGGTCTGGCGGTAGTTGTTTTCTCTCCGAATTGGGCTGGATCCTCGCTTGCTTCTACAGACCTTCCCGATGTGGCCTCTTTTCCCACAGGAATGGCAGAGCGCGTCAAGGAATTTGCAATCTGATCACGGGTGGTTTGCCCCAAACCTGCGCATTGGTGCGGTAATCTTTGATTCTGCGGGTTGCGTTGGTCGCGTTTGGACCGGAGCCGGTTGACCTCCTCTTCATCACTTTCTGATGGAGATTCGAGGTCCTCATGGTGGGCCGCTGTTGTGTGCCTTTCTAGGCGAGTTGACGGAGCGGTGCGTTGGTGCGGCGCATTCGGGCGGCTGACTTCCTGGTTGCTTCTGCTGCAGTAGCGTCTTTGATGACATCGGCAAGATCGATGTCCCCTTTGGCCATGATCTTACTCTGTGCTGTATGGTCATCTAATCCCAGAACTATTCGGTCTCTCAGAGCTTCCTCAAGGTCTGCAAACCCACAGAGGCCTCCCAGGTTCTGGAGGTCCATGATGAAATCTGCGACTCTCTCTCCTTTCCGTTGGTCCCTCTGATAAAACTCATGTATTCGGACAAGCGTTGGTACGGCGGATGCATAGTGGGCCCGGAGAAGAGGCGCGAGGACGTCCCAGTCGATGGATTTCACCTCAGCCGGTTTCGCTAGTGCCTTGGCCATCTTAAAAACGGCAGGCCCGCAATGGGTCAGGAACACTGCTCGCTTTTTTTCCGTAGTTGCATCTTTTAAGTTGTTGGTCTCCAGAAACATCTGGAACTGGTCTATGTATGAGTCCCAGTCTTCTTGTGCCTGGTCAAATGGAGCGAGTGGTATGGCGCCGCCGGACTTGTTTTCCGTTGTTGATGTGCCTTCAGCCACGTGCTCTGTTTGGTGCTCTGTGAGTGTTCAATCAGCTCAGATGTCTCCGCATCCCACCTTCGTCGCCAGTATTAAGTTCTTCGTCGCCAGTATTAAGTTCTGGGTGCAAGGAGTGGAGACGAGGCAGTGAACAGTGAACTTCAACTCTTTATTAAGCATACTGAACAGAGCAATCACCCAGGGCAGCAGCAGTCCTTTTATAGGGTTGGCTGCTGTCCTATTAGCCAATGAAAACATGGAAGTGTTAAACCCTTGAACCAATGAGAGTTGGCCGGTTAACAGCCAATCAGATGTCCCGGATAGGACCAATCCGATGTCGCTATTATCGGCCAATCAGAAATGCAGGATTAGAACCCTGCTTGTTATTTAAGGTTGTTAAAACTTTATTAAACACCTTTATTAGTTCATAACAGATTTCTTTTATCCAAGGAGTTTGGTTCTGCGCAGGCCTTACTCTTCAGAGGTTTGCAATTGTGTTACTTCTTTCTGCACTCAAGTTTTCAGCTACTGCTCCCACTTCTTTCACTACCCTTACTTTTCACTTTTGTAACCACATAATGAAAACTTGATTTTTAATTTTCAGAAGCAAATCTCACTAATTGTTTGTAATATATAGGTTTACATAGATTGCAAGAAAAGAAATAAGGATGATAAATAAACTATATTGAGGCATTATGATATTTATATATTGATACAATGCTAGTTGTTAAGGAGAAAAAATATGAATGGAAATCATTTTACTTTGCATGTAAGCCGTTAAAATGTTAACAGTCCTTTGAATTCTGGAAGATACTATTTTAAAAGAAAAATAAATCAGCAAATCATCTTTGGGCAGAAATGACATTCTTCAGTCCCTGATTTATACAAAGACATTATACATAAATAGTGGAGCCCACTTCAGATATTTAACATTTCCCTTCCACTTTACTATCTTTCTTGTCTATAAGAAGGGAGTTAAAATTAATATAGCTGCTCTTACTTTCATTCTCAATGAGTCCAGTTAGTGATGAAACAGGCATTCCTATGCTTAAATATCAAAGTTCCAGTCATGTGACCTATTTTATTTATTTACATACTTATTTAGGCAATGCTTCTCAAACTAGTCTCCACAGTTTAAACTCCCAGTTTTCAAGGTTCACTCAGTTGACATACTCCCCATTTTGGTAACACTAAGTAAGCAATATATTTGGCCCCAACGACCTGACATGTTTTATTCAAGGGGAGTAGATTTTGTGCACAAATTATACAGTTCTATATATTTGTTTGCAGTCGTATACATTTTTGCGTAAGCATGATAGCATGGATTATATGTATTGCATGTCCATTTTATTTAATTGCTGTTCAAATCAAATAGTTGTCGGCAATTAAAATTGTTACATATTGTAAAATATACTCTCAGAAAAGTTTTATATGCAATGGAGAATAAATATTCACTGTTTACTGTTCTGTGATAAATAAATGCAAACTACTACTTCTTGAGATTGAATACTTCCTTGAGTATAGTCGAAGTCTGTAATCTTCTCTGACAAAGGTTCTCAATGTTTAATGCCTTATAAAAGGAACTTGAAAAGCTGAAAATATGAGTTTGCCTAGTGGGCCTGGCAAACTCAAAGTAATATGGAGCTCATCAATTGGTTTGTTTGATTTGATTTGTAACTTTGATTAGTTTGAGGATCTCTTTGCCTGGAGATTTCAACCTTAAATTTCAGGACAAAATGTTATTTTTTATACAGATAGTCCTTGACTTAACAACAGTTTGTTTAGTGACTGTTCAAAGTTACACTGCACTGAGAAAAGTGACTCATGACTGTTTTTCACACTCATGATTGTTCATCCTCATGGTTACACGATAAAAATTCAAACACTTAGCAACTGACTTGTGTTTATGATGGTTTTAGTGTCCCAGGGTCAAGTGATTGACGTTACATCAAGCAAAGGCAATGGGGACCCGAGATTCACTTAACAACAGTGTTATTAACTTAACAACTGCAGTGAGTCACTTAACAACTGTGGCAAGAAAGGTTGTAAAATGGGGCAAAACTCCCTTAACAAACTACTTGCTTGCTTTGTAGCAGAAATGCTGCGCTCAATTTTTAGTTGTAAATCGAAGACTACCTGCATAAGTAAAGGAACTAATGTAGATTATTTTGATTCATTTCATAATTTCTTAAATAGGGGTGTAAATTTTAAAAAGCTAACTAATACAATAAGAACCAAATTAAACATAATGTCAAAAGTTCCTTGATGGATTTTGTACATTTTCAAAAAGTAAAATTCAAAGGAAAGTTCAAGTGTGATTGTAGCAGCAGAACTTGTAAATAGAGTGTGTAAGCTTTTATTCATGAATATAGGTAAACAAAATTTAGAAATATAGATTTCCATTCTTTTCCTACAACCTGTCATTTTCTTAAAATGGTTTTTGAATGTTACTCTTGTGCTGTTTTACTCTGAGCATAAAAGATTATTGATGCTTTTGCTGTGCATAATATAGTAGCTTTATTATATATAATATTTAAATTATAGTTAGCATTGCAGTGACAAGTTGAAACACCTGGTCTCAAGTCATGTCTCTTATTTTATTATTAAATATAGCTACAGAAACTCTAATTGCTTGTTTAGTTCAACTAAAAAAATTATCTTTATCTATCTATCTTATCTATCTATCTATCTATCTATCTATCTATCTATCTATCTATCTAGCTATCTAGCTATCATCTATCTTTTATTTAATGTATTTTCTGCCAATCTCACCATAATGTGATTGTTCATAGGACCTGGGCAGTCTTACCATTTTGTCATCAAAATTTCCTGGCACTAAATGCTATGTTAGGATTTCATCTTTTAAAAAATTATCTCAAAGCTGCTTTTTCAAAAGGCAACTGGACTGTTTGTCTTTAAGGAAGATATTTCACTTCATTGGTTTCTTTTTTGGTTTTGTGGAATCTCATTTTAAAAAATTACAATTTTGGGTATGAAATGTTTTTTAAACTCTACCGTAAAGCAAGTTAAAATTTAAAGAAGATTAACATTTTTTAGTTTTCACAGAGGTTAATTGGTAGAGGAAGCAAGAATGTACAGACTCAAGTCTCCCTGCTGTACAGGTAGTCCTCAACTTATTAGTGAGTTACAGAGGCACTTTAAAAAAGTGATTTATTGTTGTTTTCCACATTTATGATCATTTCAGCATTCCCGCAATAACATGATCAAAATTCAGACAATTGGTAACTGACTCATATTTATGACAGTTGCAGGGTCCCGAGGTCATGTGGTTTACAATCTCCTGACAAACAAAGTCAATGGGGATTCACTTAACAACTATGGCAAGGAAGGTCTTAAAATGGGGCAAAACTCACTTAATAAATATCTCATTTAGCAATATGTAGTTGTCATTCATGTACTACCTGTACATCTTCATATAGATCAGTCATAGCCTAGCATTATGGACAAATGCAAGCTACTTATATAAAAAAGATGCCATCAAATTGTTTCTGTAAACCGGTACCTCTCTAAAAACACAAAAGTGCTAATTTTCTTCTTGTGGCTTTCAGAAGTTACTGCAGAGTGGGTAGGCCCTAATGTTGATTTTTGTTTTGTTTTGTTTGTTTTTGAGTTAAAAATAATAGAATTAGAGATGATTAAGAGGGCAAATGTCTTATATCCTTCTTGTACTTTAAATCTCTTCAAACTGCCTCAGAAATATTTTTGGTATCTCCAATTGTAGTCTTTGTGTCGTATAAAACTGATATAGATCTTGAAGTGATGGAGGGTCCTGCTGTAAAAGAAAAAATATATCTAAAAAGTAATTTTATTCTAAGCATATACTTTTGCATGTATGAGTCACATTCTTCTGTATTTAAGAAGCTGTTCTTTGGGCTTGTTACATTAATTATATATGAATGCAGTATGATTGCAAACACAAACCAAGCTATTCCTTCTTCTCCAGCTGTTTTCACCATCTTGTATACTGAACACCATCAAAACGTTAAAGCAGGTACTGTAAACTGTGCTGGATCAATGTCCTTATATCTATACTGGTAGTGCATCCAGTTGGTTTGATGTTCAAGGAATTATTGATGCAGGGGACTTGCCCTATATAATTCTCCAGACCATAACTTGAACATCTTCAGTTCAGAGATGGACAGCATCACATCACTCTCACAGAAGGATGTGGATGGCTCCAGTGTTGCTTTGTTTTCATTTTTTAAAGATTATCTGTGTAAATTACAATCTCTGCATGGCAAAATCAGTATCAGAATAAAGTGCTGATTATTGAGATATGAACCAGTTTTGCTTTATATTAACCAAGGAAATGAGTTCCTTGGGATAATGTTGTATATAAATATGCCAACTTTTAAATACAACAATCAAGCAAAATGTTGCATCAATGTGGTATACTAATTTAGATGTTGGATGAGGAACCCAGATGCACATTCTCATTTTAACATGGAATTAATATCTTTGGACCCGCCAGCTTCCACTGTATGTTATTATAAAGATAAAAAGAGGAGGACAGTGTAGTACAGGGATCAGCAATCCATGACTCTGGAGCCATATGTGGCTCTTTCAACCCTCTGCTGTGGCTCCCTGTCACTCAAAATACACATTATAACCGCCAATGTGCGACACCCATCGGCACACAATTTATTGAGGATGATGGCACATAGAAATAGATGGAATTTTTTGTTTGCTGCAGATGGATAATTTAAGTTTGGCTTTTTATTTCATAAATACTGTAGGTTTTTTTTTTTATATGTAGCACAAAGATAAAAAACGATATACGCAGTGTTATCTTCATTTTATATGTCAAAATGGGTTTGTGGCTCCCAGTGTTTTCTGTGGGAAACGAGTCCAAGTTGCTCTTTGAGTGTTGAAGGTTGCTGACCTCTGGTGAAGTATAATAGTTAAAGGCACCAGGATAGAAGCCAGGAGACTGAATTTTAGACATTCGATAAGTATTAATCCAATTAGGTGACTCTGAGTCAGTCACTGTGTCTCAGCCCTAGGAAGAGAGGCAGTGTCAAATTACTGCTAAACAAGAAAATTACATGTACTTGTCTTAGCAACTCCCAAAACCAGAAAAAAACAAATTACCCAAAACAATAAGGAAGCTTCAGTCCAAAAAGAAATAACTTTGATGGAAAAACAAAACTGGTCACATTGCCAACTTCAAAAGCTGATACGAAAATTTGTGCCACCAGATAAAAACTGAATGCACCAAGTATCACATTAAACAAGAAGAAAACCTTCTACGCACCAATTCCACCCAACAACAAACTAAAAGACAACAAACTAAAAGACTCAAGGTCCATCCCACCCCTGAAAGGACCTAATAGTAAAGACTGCAATGATGACACTATTAAAGCCAACCTCTTTAACACATTCTTTGGCTCAGTATTTGTAAACAGCAATGGATCATGCCCCTAGTCAAACCACAGACAACTACAATGATCTAATACATATCGATTTTACAGAAGACAATGTTGAAAAAGCATGACACAATCTAAAACCATCTCTATTTATTGGACCGGATGGAATATGTGACTACTTCTTTAAAAACCTGCCCACTGCCATAGCCGAACCTCTAAGCATAATCTTTGAAAAATCTTTCAGGACCAGCTCCTTGACAAAACTATGGTCACAAGCCACGGTCATCCCCGTCTTCAAAAAGGGAGACCCCAGCCTAGTTGAAAATTACAGAGCAATCTCCTTATGCTGTGTCACCTGTAAAGTAATGGAATCAATTATTAACCAATCCATTATCATCCACTTAGAAACAAACAACCTACTCTCTAATAAACAATTTGGTTTTAGGAAAAAACTATCATGTAATCTGCAACTTACACTGCAAAAAAATATGGACTATACAACTTGATCGGGGCAAAGCAATAGATGCAATCTACATAGACTTCTGTAAAGCCTTTGATTCAGTGGTACACGACAAACTACTCCTAAAACTAAAATCTTATGATATCTCTGGACACCTGCATAACTGGAAAGAAGCATTCCTATCAAACAGACAACAAATGGTCAAAATTGGGAGCGTCCTATCAAATTCTGTACCTGTCACCAGTGGTGTCCCCCCCAAGGCAGTGTTCTAGGACCAACTCTTTTCATACTCTACATAAATGACCTCTGTGATCATATCAAGAGCAACTGCGTTCTCTTGAGCTTCTTCAGTGACAGACCGAAACCTTGTCTCTGCAAGGCTTTGATCCGTGCTCGCCACTGGAGCGCCCTGACCCGGCTGGTTTCGGGGCTAAGCCACCCCATAGAGGTGGTGAAGAGGGGGGGGACTGTCTGCAGGGTTGAGGAGAGCCACATCTCTCCTCCCCAGCTGGCCATTACTCCCTTTCCCGAAGGCGGTTGCTGCGGTGGTCAGAAATGGCCACCACAAAGAAGAACTTGACCGGAAAAGAATGTGCAGGAAGAAGATAAGAAGAGAAAGTTTTGGTTGACCGGGTCAAATAGCAAAAGCAACAAATAAGTTACCCTGGAATTGAAACTATTAAAAAACAATAACATTGTTCCCGAAGAAGGATTTTAGCTGTGAAGGAGAGAGAAAAGGGAAATTGGGGTTTTTTTTCTCCTTTTCCAATACTGACAGCTAAGAGACTTAAGCAAGAAATTAGAAAAAAAAATCCACTTTGACATCAATAGGCATTTAATGCTGAAAATAAAAAATCAAAGGGATTATAAAGATTTCTGGATAATTAAAAGGTTTTGAAAACAGGAAAGGAGAGAAAAAGAATAAGGATCTGGAAGGGAAGAGACTGCCTGGAATTAAAAAAGAACTTACAGCAAAATCTCAACAAGACTTCCAAAAGATACATTCTAACTGAAATATTGCAATAAAAACCTCAGGAAGAGAAAGTCGAAAAAGAAATAAGAAGATATAACTCAGGACTATCTGGATTACTTGATGATTTCTGGATTCTTGGTTATTGTTTTGAATGACTAAAATCAATTGGGTGGTTGTTTAAAACTGTTTAAAATGGCTCCACTTTTAGAAGAACTAAAAATGGAACTTAAAAAAGTACAAAGAAGATGCACAAGAAGGGAGAGGCTCTTTTGGCTTCGTATTTCAGTTTTTATGAGAAACAACAAGAAATGCCTGCAGAACAAGAAGATTGAGACAAAAAAGAAGCCATCTTTAATGAACAAGTAATCTTAGATGGGGGGAAAAAAGGAAAGGGGGGAAAGAGAATGGAAAGTTTAAGATTGGGAAAAACAACTCCCCAAAAACAGAGAGTGAAAAATAAGTATAAAACCAGAAAGCAACAGAAGAGGGAAATGCAGAAGAGAGAATTAGAACTAGAGAGACAAGGGGGTAAAAGGGGGAGGGAGAAGATGAGAGGGAAGAAAGAAAGGAAAAGAAGTTATAAAGGACAGAAGCAAAATATAGAGAAACAGGGCCTATTTAGAGATAATGGGTGAAAACTTAATGGAAAAGGGGATTCTGCAAAGGTACATAAGATAGTATGGTTACATTAGAAGCAGAAATAATTTCAGAAAATATGAAACAATGTCTGATAAAATGTCTGATAAAATAGCTATCGTAATTCAGTGGAATGCTTGTCAATAAATAAATGTAACAAAAGGTATATTTAATGATTTCTAAAACATATGTGAAGAGAAATAAGAGAAAAATTAATTATGGAGATTATATGTGTTTTTAAGGAAGTATGATGTTTAATTGAAAAGAAGTGTTGAAGATGTTTAAGACTTTAATGATTATTAATGATAGAACTGAACTGGAATGGAATGAGGGTTTATAATTACATATATTTACAATATTTTTTTTTTTGAAGAATATAGTGTGTATTATAAGAATGTACCAAGCAGAATTCGATTGGAAGTTATGTATTATGTATTATATTGAAGGTCATAACCTTAAGGTATATATTGAAGTTTAAATAAGAATTGAATGGATGTAATTAAAAGATATAAAGGTGTCATACTCCAATTAGTAACTACAGGAGAAAATTGAAATATGAAATTGAAACAGAACAGACAAAAGTATAAATATAATGATTTGAATTGAGATGAGATAATCAAAATAAAATTGAGAAAATTAAAAGAGGGGGAAAAACCATATAGAAAATGTAAAATAGTATAAGATATGGAATAGAATACAAAAAGGAGCATGAAATTGAGTTTTGTGTCTGGATAAAGAAGTTCAACCCGGGACCATGCTATTTTCAAAAAAGATGTTTTGTATTTTGTATGTGTGAAAACCCAAATAAAACTTTATTAAAAAAAAAAAAAGAGCAACTGCGTTCTCTTCGCTGATGATGTAAAGCTATTCAACACCACAGACAATACTGCTACCCTTCAAAAAGACCTCGACTATGTATCAGAATCGTCAAAAAAATGGCAACTTCAAATCTCAACAAATAAATGCTGTGTCCTACATAATGGCAAAAAAAATCAGAAAATAAAATACAGGCGGAATAGTCAAGACCTTGTTGATGATCCAAACTCTGTCAAGGATCTTGGAATACTCATCTCAAATGACCTAAGTGCTGGACCCCACTGTAACTACATAGACAAAAAGGCATTAAGAGTTGTTAACCTAATCTTACGTAGCCTTTTCTCTGGTAATATTACACTAATAACTAGAGCATACAAAACATTTGCTAGACCAATACTCGAATACAGCTCATCAGTCTGGAATCCACATTACATATCTGATATTAACACAGTTGAGAAAGTCCAGAAATATTTCACAAGAAGAGTTCTCCACTCCTCTACTCGTTGCAAAATACCTTATGCCACCAGACTTGAAATTCTAGACCTAGAAAACTGAGAACTATGCCGCCTTGGGTCCGATCTAAGTATAGTATATAAAATCATACATTGCAATGTCCTACCTGTCAATGAACACTTCAACTTCAGCCATAACCACACAAGAGCAAACAACAGATACAAACTCAAGCTTAATCGCACCAAACTTGATTGCAAGAAACACGACTTCAGCAACAGAGGGTCAACATCTGGAATACTCTACCTGACTCTGTGGTTTTTTTCCCCAAACCCCCAAAACTTTAACCTTAGACTATCTACTATTGACCTCACCCCTTTCCTAAGAGGTCTGTAGGGGGCGTGTATAAGCACACCAACGTGCCTACCATCCCTGTCCTATTGCTTCTTTTATTTTTCTTATATGTACCCATTTCATGTATTCATAACTATGTATATACCTATATCTATTATCTTGTAAGCAATTGACAAATAAAAATAAATAAATAAAATAAACAGCTAGAAGTTACTAATGACTCAGTAGTCCAAAAATGGTGGAGAGAGGAGGGCATGGATGTGAAAAGAAACCCTTGTATGCTGCCTTGAACCTTCCCATACATCAGCACTACCCAACCTTTGAGGCTTGGCAGCCTGGCTGTGGGGGAAGAGCAGAACTGGACCATATATGCGCATGCCCAGCCCTTGCCAAGTGGTTGGCCAGTGTGCCTTCACACAGCTTGACTTGCACGAGCAGCAGGCCAGGGTACACATGTGTGGTTGCCCATCAGTCCTGCTGGTTGTTTAGGTTGAGCTCCACGTCTTCACACGGCCCAATTCTGAATAGACCATGGCCCAGTAGTGGGGATCCCTGCCTAAGATAGTGGGATGTGGGTATAGAAATTAATTTATTCCAATATATAAAAGAAAGTTGCGGATTCTTTTGTATAAAAATGAAATATTGTGAAGAGATAAACCAAAATTATGGCAACAAATGGAATAAATATAAAAAGTATCAACAAATACAGGTAGCTCTCAACTTATGCCATTTATTTAACTACCATTTGAAGTTACAGTGGTGCTGAAAAAAATGACTGTCACAGTGTCCCCTTGGCCCCAGGATCAGAATTTGGTCTCCTATCAATCAATGCATATTTTTGATGGTTACAGAGTCCTGGGGTAATGTGATTTTTGAGCTTTCTAGGGGGCTTCCAACATGCATAATCAATGGAGAACCAGATTCACTTGATGACTATGTGATTCACTTAACAACCACCATGAGCAACCATGGAGGAAAAAGTCATAAAATCGATCACAACTTATTTAATGACTATGTTGCTTAGTGATGGAAATTCTAGTCCCAATTGTGGTTGTAAGGCAAGGACTACCTGTAGAGCTACTTAATGGATAACACAATTAAGCCCTTATTTATAGATCAGCAGTCTAAGGAACAAAGAGCAATACTGACAGATTTGTACCAGTGCAGTCAGAAAATGTACAGTGCACTTCCATTGTACATGCCTTATTTTACATTTGAATCGTTGGCATTTCATATTCGTAATGTTAAACATTATGTAATACTGATTTTAATGTTGCAAGTTGAGATATTCTTTCCTTTGATGGTATCTATTCTATATGCATATTTATTTTTACATCAGTCATACCTTACTCAATGTTCCTTACATTTAATTAAATGTATTTCGCAATTGGTATCCATACATTTGCAAAACTGATACCATTAAAAAAGATTCAGAAAAGGGTTTTTTTTCTAGTGGAATGTGTCACTCAGTATTATATGGTAGACATTTGCTAGTCTTCTTCTTCTTCTCTCGTGTCACTACACTTTTCCCAGCCACTGTAGAACACAGGCTCTGGCACATGGGGTGTAATCGT
>BHEV01032353.1:0-12043 GCA_004319985.1 Emydocephalus ijimae
CATATTTAGGACATAAAATGCTTGCTACTTATGCATCTCCTATGCTTCCTTCGATTCAAATTCCTTCATCTTTTACACTCATAAAGCTTCAGCAACTGCTAGGTACCATCAATTGGGTAAGGCCTTATTTGGGAATGCCTACTAGTATGTTGTCTCCTTTGTTTGAGGCATTAAAAGGTGCTTCACAACCTAGCGCTTTGATTAAATTGACTCATGAGCAAAAATGTACCTTGTCTCTGATTAATGAGGCTTTGGCTAAAAAATGGGTTGACCGCTGTATTGGTAATGTCAGCCTTTCACTAGTTATTTTGCAGACCCCTTCCCTTCCTACTGCTGCATTACCCCAGGTAGTGAGCTCACAGGTTTCTATTGTTGAATGGCTCCATTTGTCACATACTCCAAAAAAAGACAATTTCCACCATGTTTGTGCTATATGGGGAAATGATTTTAAAAGGCTGTTACTGCAGTCGCCAGCTACTTGGCTTGGAATTGGATACAATTTATATTCCCTTGTCATTATCCACATGGGATCAATGGTTGGAGAATTCTACTGCATTGCAGATTGCTCTGGAAGAATGGGTTGGAACCATATCTTGTCATCCTCCCGCAGATCCCCGATTTCAGTTGATACGCAATGTGGATCTGGTTTTTGAATCAATTTTAACAGCCCAACCATTATCTAATGCAATTACGGTATATGCTGATGGTGGGAAGCATTATGGAGCCTGTGTTTGGCAGCAGGATGGTAAATGGGTCACAAAAATTACACCCCTTCAAACCTCTCCGCAGCGTGCTGAATTGGCTGCAGCTATCTTGGCGTTGCAGCACTTTTCTTCACAAAAATTTAATCTTATAGTTGATAGCTTGTATGTTTACCAAACCTTAATTAACATAGAGTTTGCCTATCTCTCTCCTTCTACTGACAACAACCTGCTTAGCTTATTTCTTACTTTGCAGCAGCTTATGCAACGATGTGTGTGTATCCTCTTTTTGTTGCTCATATTCGAAGTCATCAGCCTTTTCCGGGTATTATCCAAGAGGGAAATAATGCAGCTGATGCCACTGCAACCTTGCAAAATTCCTGCTTAACCATGGCAACCTTAACCCCATGGGAAAGTCATAGTTACTTTCATCAGAATAAAAAGGCCCTTATCAAACGGTTTCACCTTTCTGCAGAGGAGGCTGCAGCTATTATACAACAATGTCCTACGTGCAGCTTACAAGCAGCTGCTCTCTCTCAGGGTGTCAACCCTAGAGGGACACAATGCTGCCAGCTGTGGCAAATGGATGTCACCCAGTATCCTGGGTTTTCCCCCTGGAAATATTTACATGTCTCAAATGACACTTATTCAGGTTTCATAGTGGCTACCCCTCAAAGGTGCGAAGCCACAAAACATGTTATTAATCACTGTTTGCATACCTTTACTATTTTGGGCTCCTCTCAGGAGCTGAAGACTGATAATGGGTCTGCATACACTAGTTCGGCTTTTGCCACCTTTTGTTCCACCTGGAACATAGTGCATAAATTTGGCATTCCTTATAATTCCACAGGTCAAGCTATTGTGGAGCGCACTAATCAGACTCTCAAGCATGCATTGGACAATCAAGAAACAAAAATAGGGGACATAGGGCACGGATTGCCAGGGTTACAAAATACCTTAAATATTGCATTATATACTTTAAATTTTCTCAACTTGACTGGTACACCAGCCACTACGGCGGCCAGCCGGTATTTTTCTTCTTTCCCTTCTGCAGGAGGCACGAGGCCACTGGTGTTATAAAGAAAACTACCTGACCCCACTTGGAGGGGGCCAGCTTCCTTGATAACATGGGGTCATGGCTATGCAGCAGTTGAAGACAAGAATGAAGTTGTTTGGGTTCCTGGTCATCATGTCTGCCCTTATCACAAGCCAAAGGTGTAAAAGGAAGAACCATGGGATGTGGGAAAAAAACTCTTATATTAAGGATGTGTCTCGAATTGCTCAATTGGAGAACAAAACTGATTGTTGGGTATGTATGCATATGCCTACACATAAAACCTCAGGATTGCCATTGGTAGCTGTTCCTTTGAACGAGTCGCAATGGAAGAACATTGATTTTTCTAGTTATCAGGTGTTACAAGCTGTGGATGAGAACAAGACCATGATTCCATTGGGCAGCTGTATACAAGAAACTGCTGGGGTATGTTGGACTCATAACATCAGCCATAGAAATTTAACAGATCTTGGTCGATATCCTCATTGTAATTACACATTGACAATACAGAATACAATGCACAATAACACATTTTAAAATAACACTCTTAATGTATTTACACACAACTTTACTGGACATGACTGTGCTGCGCTAGTCACTGGGAATTGCCCTTAGATAAAGAATGACTGTTCAACAAGTGTAACCATGGGAGGCAACTCGTTTCTTTGCAATATGATTTCGGGACTTGCTCAGCTTATTTTCTCCCAGGACAACAAGACTGTAAATATCATCGGTCAGAATTTGTGGCTGTTGTGCACAAGGAGAGGTTTGTGCTGTGATACATGCACACTGCTGCATGTATATTACTGATTCATCCCCTAACATCACGGCCACTATACAACACATGGAGGAATCCATTAGAGAGAATCCTTTGCTGAATTATGGGGTCCCTTCTGATTTTTGGTCATTCTTTTGGTCCTGGCTTCCTAACTCTGCTTGGCTTTGATCTATGATTATAGGCATTATAATTGTTGCTGTATGTTTCATTTTCCTT
The DNA here is from genome assembly GCA_004319985.1 of Emydocephalus ijimae. Lineage (NCBI taxonomy): Eukaryota > Metazoa > Chordata > Lepidosauria > Squamata > Elapidae > Emydocephalus > Emydocephalus ijimae. The sequence goes on from BHEV01032353.1 coordinate 2,750, forward strand.
TTTTGCTGTTTTCAATGTCTCCCTGGACTGCTAACAACATGTAGAGACATGACAAAGCCCTCAAGGGATCAGTTCCTATTGTCTGCAAAAACCTACCGACATGTCGGCATGAAAAAAACAAAAACAGGGGAGATGTGGGAACTATGACTCTTTGTTCTTTGTGTACGTGCTAGGACAACGGAGCCTTCTGGTGGTTGGCTGGAACACGGAGCAAGGACAAATTGTTGCCATTTCTAACCAGAACTGTAGCAAACTTAAACTTTGCAGCCTTGTATGCTTTATGCGAATGATCAGTGCATGTTGTATGATGTAATGCATTTGTGATAGGACGTTAACAAAAATTGCTACGTTAACAAAGATTGCTTCTAATAAAAGAGGGTTTCAGAGTTTGCTCTGGGCTCTCATCCTGAGACAACCTTACGTTGTGTCTTCTTTCCATAAGAGACCACCACAGTTCCTAAAGAAATCTACCTCCTTGATTAATATGGAATATCGTTAACAGCTACTTTGGCCTCTAACTTTTGAATTCACTTATGGCCATTAAGAGTCTGATAATACTGTATTTCCCTGAAAATAGGACCTATCTTGAAAATAAGCCCTAGTCTGATTTTCACAACTGTGCCAAATATAAGCCCTTCCCCTAAAGTAAGCCCTACTTAAGAGCCTGTGTGGCTGGCTGGCCACCCATTCTGTGTGGTTGCTGCCAACAGGAGGTAGGTGGAGTTGCTGCAGTCATGAAGCAAGGCAGTAGGGTTGGAGAACAAAACAAGGTGGGAAGTGTGGAGGATAAAGTCAGGTAGGTGGGTAAAGAATGAAATGAGGTGGGGGTGGAGGATGAAGCTTTTTCTCCTTGGTTTGTGGCTGAGCAACACATCGGTGCTGTGGTCACAAAGCAAGATGATGGGGGAGTGAAGGATGAAGCTCCAAGAATATTCTTGGCCACCTGGCCTGCAGAACCCTGATGCTGGCAGAGTGAATTAGCAATGGCCAGAGCAGTGCCTGCCATATTTCACCCAGCAGTGGACAATGGGGTGCCTCCTGCCACCATTCACATTCCACCACCAGTTTCCTGGAGCCCTTGGGGGGTTTGCCTTGCCACCTACTTTCCAGCTCCCACTCAGCTCCCCTCACTTCCTCAAAGCATCCCTTTACTAACCTGCTTTCCATATAGCTATAATTTGACTGTAGAAATGCTTGCTCTAAATTCAACTCTAGAAATTCTGAGCCACAAAAAAATATAAAATGTTAAAAGATTGCTGTGGAAAGGCAGAGCATAATACTTTGTTATATAGGAATGATATGTTATATCTTATAGATAAATCAAAAATTTCAATTTCTTATGTCACAAATATTTGACTCTCACACTATGTCTGGCTAATCTAGAAACAGGAGAAAATAAAATTTGATGTCCAGTCTCAGTGAGTTTCCATATTTAAAGATTAGGATTTTAAATTATATATTAGTTGTTTTGTTTATATCAACATGAAAAAGAATTTCTAAGAAGCTTTCTAAATTAGTAATTTTAAATGTATCTCCTACCATATAATACAAATGAAAGAAGATCTGGATAAGATGATCTAGAATTTCTCAGAGTGTTTGACAGAAGGTAAATGTGATTATAATGTCAGTAAGTTGGAGGTTAATTTATATTTAAGGAGTTTTTTCCTGTTTACATTATTTCAAATGAATATTACACTATTAAATCAGTTTCCCTGATGAGGGCATTGGTCAAAATGTTTCTAGTAAATTATAATTGCATGTTGGGGAAAATGGTTATAGCTTTCCATACTTTCAGTCTTAACATTAAACATTTAGTTATCTCCACTGAGGACTGAAACATCAGATTCAATTCCTGTTGCAGCTCAAACCAAAAACTGTTATTGACTCTAATGAAACGCTAACAAACATTGAGGTCCTGGTTTATTTTGTTTCAATACTTGGACTTAATACTGCAAGATGCATATATGTGTGCACACACACATAAAGCTCGTGTTATGGGATCACATTAATTTTAAAAATAACTACTAAATTTATTTTTTGCATAATTTGAACTTCTGCTAATACTATTATGGTGAACTTTTAAGTTAATGGACCATTCAGTGCAAAGGGTGTCAGTTCCTCATAAATATCCATTAAGTCAAATTGCATAATTCCTGAAGATTTATATCATTTGTATAATGATAACATTATACAAATGATATTAATTGACATAAATGATTATTTGTGTCATTTGCATAATGATGTCATTATATAGATGTTGCAAATCATTGTGAATGATGTAAAATTAACTTAAATTTAACTGCCTCATCCAGATTATTTCAGATACATTTAACTGGGTATCAGTGAGATATCCTGACAGAACTTTGGTTTCCTGCATCTGAAGTCTGCACATGGACTTTTATCACACTAAGGTTTCACTGTCTTTTGCATCAGCTTCACTGATGAAGAATTTTTAAAGTATCTGTAAAACTTAAAAGCAAGTATTTTTCACTGAAGAGCAGTGATCAGATGTTTGGTCAGCTTTAGTGTTTTCAGTTCAACTCTTTGTTCTTGATACTATTGCTGCTTTTATCAAAAGCTTAGCAAAAATCAATTGGGGCTCTAAAGACACAATCCTTTTTTATGAACAATTGAAGGAATTGGATAAAATTAACATTTATTACATTGGGAACTTGGGGAATAATGAGTTTGACTGCCCTATTCCTTAGTGGAAAGTTGATTTAAATAATGTGGTTAATCTCCTTTGATCTAAAAAAAAAGCAGACACAAAAAGCAGTTTTGTGAATGCTGAGATGATTGCCATTTCCTCGCTGCTACTATTTTTTTTCAAGATGATATCCAGCTGATAGCGCCACGATTTATTTTTAATTTAACATTTTTACGGAGATTAATGGCACTGGAGAACAATGAGAGGTTGGATGTGAGAAGATATCTTGGAAGAAATTGTAACTTTATAGTGGTACAAAGAAGTAACAAAGGAAGAGGAGAATATGACTGAATAGAGTAGCAGAAAGAAGAGAAGGATGTGGTAGGTGTGCAAAGAGTAGAGGATGAAAATAAGGGAAACAACTGAAGTTCTAAAACAGGAGTGTCATACTCATGTTATCATGGTGGCATAACATGAAGTTTTGGGACTTTCCCCTCTTTGCTAAATTGGGCGTGGGCGTGGCCAGCGCATGACGCATCTGGCCCATGAGCCAGGAGTTGGACAGCCTTGTTCTAAAACATGGATATAGGAATAGTGGCAAATTTGGAGTGCCTCAACACAGGAAAGCAGCATAATCAGCAAGGTTGATTATGGACATGGTTGATATGCTGTCATCTTAAAGCCATGGCTGTTGAGGTTGAATAGAACTACAGCAGCTGTCAAGGTGTCTTGAAGAACAAAATAAATCTTTGAAAATCATGGCCTGAAGAGGACTGTTTATCTTAATTGCTGAAAGGAAAGGAAAGCTCAGAGATCAGGCACTATCCCCTGGACTTATCTGCACTGGAGTACTGGTATAGATTGTGGAAGTCAAGGAACCAGAATTGTGGGCATTAACCATGAGTGAGTGGCAGTAGTTGGCTCTTTCAGTGAGGTGCAGGACAAAATGGTAGTAGCTGAAGCATGTGACACCAGGCAAGAATTCTGAGTCCAAGGGGCCATTTCTGCAATCACTGGCAGAGCTACATAGTATAGGGAGTACTGGGGAAGTAATGGAAGCTTCTGAGATTCTGCACTGTTGAGTCTGGGAAGATAGATGTAGGTCAGGAAGCTAGGATATTGAAGGAAGGATCCTTTTTTCAAAATCCAGCTCTTAGGATAAGATACTGATTTTATATTTAATATAAGTTTTGATAGAATATAAATTTAATAACCTAACTTTAATATAACTTAATAATTCCACTAACTAATCATTTTAGCAGTCAGGAAATTTCTCACAAATATAATGCATTTTGATTTGGGAACCTACTTTTGATCCAGCTCCCAGAAGTTGGATCATTAGGAAACTTGGCCTCAACCTGCTACTGTTTAATGCAAAGTCCCTCTGGAATAAAATTTCATATGGACACAATATGGGACTAGATGAATAAGTAAATCTGGTGTGCTTAATTGGTTGGGCAGTGGCAGGGACACACCTTACCATTGTTAGAAGATTGTCTTGGCCCTACGGTAGCTTAGATGAGAGGAGAGGAAAATGTGAGACAATGATTTTTCATGGAACCTTTACAAAAACCAATTCTACCACACAATTCCCAGGTTTTACCTTTGTGTAAGATTGGGTAGCAGAGACATTTAAAGCTGCTGGTAGTGTATTGCTCACTGTGCTCACTAACAGTGGTATTTCTTGAGAGACTGGTGGTAGAAATTCCCAAATACTGGAAGATTTTAACATATAACTTTGACATGGAGTGTGAAGGTGATCAGGATTTAATGACCATCATATTAGCCATGGACTTGTTGCAGTTCACTTGACGTTGACTTATATGGAGGAGATCACATGTTAGATCTAGTTTTAATTTTGGAGTATATGACTCTTAAACCAAGAGCTGTGGTAGCACAGTGGTTAGAATGTAGTACTGCAGGTTAACCCTGCCCACTGCCAGGAGTTCAATCCTGTCTGGCTCAAGATTGACTCAACCTTCCATTCTTCTGAGTTTGGTGAAATGAGGACCCAGGTTGTCAGGGACAATACAAAAATAATACTGATGTTATACATTTCCCAAAGAGTGCTGTAAATCAATATGGATGGTATATAAGTCTAAGATATAAGTCCTATTTGGAGGTAAGCAACATTGTGTTCAGTACATGACTGTGGTTAATGTCCATGGAGATTTTCAGTCATCCAGGTCACGGTTGTTGTAAAGATGCTTTTCTGCAAGACACAACTGGACTTTCTGGTTTTTCTTTGAAGATGTTTCACTTCTTATCCAATAAGCTTTTTTCTTTGAAGACATTTTGCTTCTTATCCTTCCATTCCCCACCATCCAGTCAGAGCTGGAGAAGCTTCTTGGGAGAGAAGTGAAATGTCTTCAAAGAAAAATCAGAAAATCCAGTTGACTCTTGGGAGAAAAAAGCATCTTTGAGACTGACCGTCATTAGTTGACTTTCTGGTCAAATACCATTATCTGTGAACTCTGTCAGGATGATGGGCCTGTTCAGATGATCTGACCATTCATAAGAAATATGAATGGTTTATGAGGCTACTTGTTGAATTTCATAATGATCTGACTTTTTTCATGAATCTGACTAAGATGTTGGATGTAACTGCTCCCAAGATGCTTCTCTCCGAACATTAATTTCAGAGTGCTACTTGGTTTATCATGTATGTTCTGACCCAAACCCTTTTCCAATAAAACAAACATGAACCAAAGGGAACAGAAACCTTTTTATGATTCTTATGAATACCCACTTAAAAGGTTGCTGCAAACTAATTAATTTTGATAAGCATGAGCCTTGCCAAAACTGTGCGAGACTGCCAAGAAAAACAGATAAGGTTACCTAGAAATATTTTACAAGAGTCTTCATATACCAACTAAGATACTGTAATGTCCATGAGGCTCGAGTTTCAAAATGTCTTTGCTTCCTGCAAAGAGCATCCTATACACAGCTGGCTTTTATCTTCTTGAAGGAGGGGCCATTACCTTGCAGCCTTAATCCCAAGTCGCCCATGCTGCTGCAGCTGCACTTTCCTGCGAGCAGCCCTGCATGCACGTGCACTTAGCACAGGCTCCTTGGGAACCTCCTCATTGCTGCTGCCAGCCCCTACAATCTCTGAAGGCAGCAGTCCACTCCCTAATGGTCCTGGCCCCTCATCTGAGTCCTTACTCTCCTCAGCCGTCTGTACCTGCTGCTGGTTAACCACAACAAAGTATCTCTAAGAAATGAAATAAAGAGATATCTGGTGAAAAACAAAAAGAAAATTTGAGTGATCATATGTACATACCTTTGTTTAAACTGCACAATAAAAGTTACAAATGTTCTTATCATTCAACAATTAGCTGTATCTGAAGTCCAGCAGCCCTGCTCATTTCATTTTGGGAAGAAATGATCAGGAGTGCCAATGCTCTTGCTGACTGCTGTAATGAGCTTATGATATTTTCTCATTCTAATTAGATATTCGCTCAGAGTTGGGTGCCACTTTGATGGAATCAAATTTATTAAACTGGCATAATGTTTTGCATATCATCTGGGATTTGTTTAAGATTGTAATAACTAAGGAAGTTGGTTGGAGTTTCTGCAGTATGAGCTATGCTGCAATGGGGCAATGATAATTTATGTTGGTTATCGAAGAGAGACAGTATAGTCTGAAGACATTTTCATAGTCATGTGGCCAGCATGACTATAGACCAAGGTGCACGGAATACTGTTACCTTCCCATCAAAGTGGTACCTATTTATCTACTTGCATTTGCATGCTTTCAAACTGCTAGGTGGTAGAAGCTACAGCAAGAACTTACCCTGTCGCACAGTGCTTGGGTCTCAAACTCAGGCTGTCAGCTTTCCAAGTTCAATCTTAAAAGAGGTAGTGTTGTGTCCTGTCTTGCAGCTAATTTTTGATCCAGCTATATTGAGAACTTTTGTCCAGTATCCAAATTTCTTTCCTGGAGTGTTTTTGGAGAAACCAACTTAATACTGTAGGTTCCTAAACTAACCAAATTATCTGGATTCATTCCAATCTGAACTGAGTTACATGCATAGGATGAAATAGCATTGGTTTATTTGATGAATCACCCAATCTCACTTGGGTGATGGCCCTGGTGGTTGTTCTAAATAGGTTTGCCCTTTTTATGAACAAGTACATCCCTCAGTTGGAGATCTTCATGGATTCATACCTCCTGCTGCAACAATGGGTTAAAACAATAGCTATGGCAGAGGGATTTCCCAGTTTAAGTTGCTATGCCAGTCACAGTCTTAACTGGATAAAGAAGCTCAGATGCCAGTGATTCATACTTATTAACTCTCAACTTATTATCACTCAACAACTGCAACATACTCTATTTAGAGATTTGAAGAGGATCTAGGAGCTACAACTGGTACAAATGCAATGGTCAAGATGTTAGCATAATAATTTCAAATGGATTATAAAGTCTACATGGCTTGGCAAACAGAAACAGAAGTTGTATGTACAAATTCTAACCTTTTTTCATCTTAATACCCTACATATATATAACCTGCATCTAAACCTGTGTCTTGGATCCTGGAATATAAATTGTAATTTATCTGTTAAACATTTATGAAAAATATGTTTTAAAATTAACCTAAAAATATTACCTTTCAGAAAAGGAATAAAGGCATTATTATAAAACAATAATGCAACCTCAACCCCATGTTGTTTTTTGGACATTTCTTTTCATTGTCTCTGTGTGTTCATCTTTGACTGTGGTGTAATATTTAATTCCATCTAAACTATTGAGAAATACAACAAGAAATGATATTAAAATATACTTTACCTTTTATATATACTGCTCCTTTATACTATAATGCAATTTTATGATCTATTCATGTGTATTGTAAACCTTACTGATACTTACAAAGAGCATGTTAGTATATAATTTTAACAGATTAAAATCTAGGGGGAAAAATACCTTTGGATTTTCCTCTTGCTCTATTTCTGTACTAGATACTAACCTGAGTCCAGCTAATAAGCACAATATAGGTTTTACAGTTCAGTGAAATATTTTTCAACTATGAATTATTCTCAGTGCTAACACTGAATCTTTCTTTTTTCCAGTATTGTTAGTCTCTTGGTGAATTCTCTTGTGTCTCACTTACTGCAAAATTTCAAGCCTGATAAGAAAATCAATGCTGCCAGCAAAGGTGTGAACAGATGTTTTATCTCCACATTGTGTGCATAAATGCAAGTGCTCTGAGGTAAATTGATCAAACTGTAGAAACAAATCATTTAAGATTTGTGCAGTGATTAATAACAGAGGCCAGTAATCAAATCTCCCTGCCACCATTGCATCTGTTAGAGAGACTTTCTAGTTTGCCCTATTATGCAAATGTGCAATAAAATAAATACATTACTTGGTTTAGCAGCTGGTTAGAAAACATTGTTCTAGGTGATTATTTCTAATGCATTGTTTTTACCACTGATGGATGTTAATGCAAACTAATTCACTTTTGTTCATTTGGCAGATCATACATTTAAAAGGGAAGGAGGAAAAACCAAATATATGGTTTTCTGATTCTCAAATGCCTTTTCTTTTCACAGTACTCATGAAATGGGACAGATAAATGTATTAAGTCCAAAATCCAAAAATCATGTTCTATAGATATACCCCCTAGTTTGATTGCATTCTGCCTAATAGTCATACAATTCATTGCAAAGGCACAACCTGGGTTTCTTTATTGGGTAGAACTGATATGAATATTTCTATGTCCTGTAAGTAAAATATGAGGTACTATTGTCTATTTCACAGGTGTCAAACTTGATCATGACATGTGTTGCCTTTGCGGAGCCAGGATGAGCATGGCCTGCACATGATGCATCTGGCCCATGGACCGCCAGTTTGATACAATTGGGCTATTTTATTTATTTATTGACTTTACTCAGCAAATTCATCATTGATTTTTATTTCAGATGCCATATTCGTATTCTAATCTCAAAGTTTGCTGCTTATGTTATTTAAATGGACCGGTTTTGGACAATTTTATAAGACACTGGAAGTTGTTCATGGAGTTTCTGCTAAATACAATAGTAAATTGTAAACAGAGGATTTTGAAGATTAGCATATTTTTTGTGGGGAGGGGAGATACCAGTTAATAATTTGTTTTTATAACTAAAACTTTGGATTGACCCGATTGATTGAGATTATATTTCTATATATGAGATACTTCTTAAATAATAGTGATGTAAAATAGTACTAGACCAAATATATAAAGTATATGGAGATAAGAAGTTCATAATTATTTCTAGTTTCATTATGCAAAGAAGGATTTATTAGATTTGAGATATATTTTTCCAACATTCATTCAGGGTAGGCAATGCATGTTCAATGTTTAATGTTGATTCTATATATATGTTGTGCACACTTCTTTATTATTATTTTTTCTTCTTTTTGCCTTATCTGTAATTTTAGTTTTTTGTTTTGGTTTGTTATTGTCTTCATAGTTTATTTAATATGTAATATCTTCTCTTTGAAATAAAAAAAAAAATATTCACACATTTTAATGGACTGGTATGAAATATTTGGTCCATTCAAAGAGATTTAAGCTTCCACATAATGGGGACTTCCGGTTTGTCGGCTTCGCTAGCGGCAGGGTTTCGCGATCCTGCGCGATCCCTGCCGCGCTAGCCGTTTTGGT
>BHEV01032354.1:0-10669 GCA_004319985.1 Emydocephalus ijimae
CCAAGACATCTAGGAAGGGAAGTTGGTTGTTAGCTTCTGTTTCCATGGTGAATTATATTTTGGGGTGTAGGCTGTTGAGATATGTGAGGAAGTTGTTCAGTTTTTCTTTCCCGTGTGGCCAGATTATGAAGGTGTCATCTACGTATCTGAGCCAGAGTCTGGGTTTGTGATCGTATTTTTCTAGAGCTTGTGTTTCAAAGTGTTCCATGTAGAGGTTAGCGATGACAGGTGAGANATGTTTTCTTAAGTTTTCGCGGGTACTTACGTGTGTGGCATTCAGCTTTGTTCAGATATTTTCCCACGTCATAGTAGTGGTGCTTTTAAAGTTGTAGCAACATTTCAGCAGAATCTCATCTGCCATCATCAGGCTTCTGTATAGTGTTCATCTGTGAGTTAGACTTTTACAGTGGTTTCAGATTTAAATTTGGGGCAGCCTATTGCTGTGNCTGGAGGTATTCATTCGCATGATGCCGGGGTGGCCATCGTGCAAGGTTCTCAGGACTGCTTGTTGGAGTCACTCTGGGATAATGACTCTATCACCCCAGATGATACAGCCCTTTTGAGAGAATAACTCTGTTTGTCGAGTTTTAAATGGTGTGAAGTCGTCTGGTAATTGGTCCACTGGCCATCCACGTTCCACCCAACTGAGGACTCGCGCTAAGGTGGGGTCACGTCTTGTTTCTCTCGTGATATCACGGACGGTTAATGGCGGTGTGTGAAGTGTCTCGATCTGCAATGTGGTTACTGTAGGCGCGGGGTCATCGAGAGTCTCTGGAAGCGGTGTTTGGCTCAATGCGTCGGCGTGGGGAATGGCTTTCCCCGGGCAGTATTGCAGCTGATAATTATAAGCAGCCAAGAATTCTGACCAGTGAGTCATCCTGGGAGATAATATATAGGGAGTCGGTTTATCTCCGGCTATTATCCCCAGCAACGGTTTGTGGTCAATCATGATAGTAAAAGCCCGGCCGTACACGTACTCATGGAATCTTTTAACGGCAGACACAATCGCGAGGGCTTCTTTATCGATCTGGCTATAATTTCGCTCAGTTTTTGAAAGCGTCTTTGAAAAATAGGCAACAGGGGCTTCGCTATCATTAGGCAATATGTGGCTCAAAATGGTGCCTACTCCGAAAGGCAATGCATCACATGTGACATTTAACGGCAAGGTCTCCTTGTACTGCATGAGTACAGCGTCAGAAGTCAGTAATTTTTTCACATTACGGAATGCCTGCTCTTCTCTTTGACCCCATACCCAAATTGCTTTTTTGTCCAGTAAATGATGTAAAGGTTCAGCAACAGTCACTTTGTGCGGTAGGAATACGTTATAAAGATTGATAAGACCTAGAAATGCCTGGGGGTCGGCCTTATTTCGGGGTCTGGGAGCATTTTTTATTGCTCTCAATTTGCTGTCGGTAGGGTGGATACCTTGACTGTCAATTAAATACCCTAAAAATTCAACACGATCTGTACACAGTTTACACTTATTCTTTTTCACTTTAAGACCTGCGTCTTTGAATTTCTGTAGAACTAACTTCAGGCGATCCCGTAAGATTTTTTTAGTAGGTGCAGCAATTAACACATCGTCAAAGTAGGAGACCACGCCTTTAATCCCTTGTAATAGCCTTTCCATAAGGCTCTGAAAAATCCCTGGGGCTACACTGACTCCGAACTGGAGCTGGGTACATTTAATGGCACCTCGGTGCATCACAATCGTCTGTGCTGTCTTTTCATCAACTGGTAGTTGCTGATATGCCTGAGCTAAGTCTAGTTTAGCGAAGACTTTTCCGCCCCCCAGGGAATGTAGGAGGTGCTGTACCACCGGCACCGGATATGCGTTTTGCTGCAGGACGTGGTTCAGGGTGGCCCGGTAGTCCCCACAAATTCTAATTGAACCATCTGGCTTAATTGGTGTCATGATTGGGGTCTCCCAGGGAGAGTGATCGGTTGGCTCTAGTACTCCCTGTGCTCTTAACTTATCAAGCTGTTCGTTGATTTTCGGCTTTTGTGCAAACGGAACTCGACAGATGGGAGCTATTTTTGGATTAAGGCTGAACGATATCAGGGTCCCCTTGTACTCACCTAGTTTTTCCACGAAGACGTCCTTGAATTCATGGACGAGGTCCTCCTCCCAGTCACTGCCGCCGATTCGGTTAATGCCTGCCACTTCAATGCCGAGTGGCGCAAACCATTGGAGGCCTAGCAGGCTAGGCTGATCTTTGTCGATCACCATCAGAGGTAAGTACGCCGTGCGATTCTTGAATGAGACCCGGACTCGGCTGGATCCAATGACAGGGATCCGATTCCCTTGATAGTCTTTAAGGATGAGTCTTTGGGAACGGAGGTCTTGGTGCCAGAGTGTAGGGATGAGTTGCTTGAGGGTCCTCCAGGACACCATCGAGAGAGACGATCCCAAGTTGACTTCCATTTGGCAAGGCTGATTTTCGATGGCCACTGTAATTCGGATTTTCTTGGCATCTAAGGAAGAGGCGTGACCGATAGTGATAGTTTGGTGAACCTCTTCTCACTTCATGGGGCGATTTAAGGTTCGATTTCTGTAGGAGTGGTTTACTGGTTCTCGCCTTACAGGATGGTTTCCTGTCGATTGGTGATAGTTAGCCCTCTTCGAGGCCTGGCCGGGTCCTTGGAAACTTCGGCAGACCCGTCCGATGTGGCCCCTCTTCCCGCACTCATGGCAGAGCGTGTCGCGGAATTTGCATTTGGACCTGGAATGGTTGGCTCCACAGCCAGCGCAGGGGTGTAGGGACTTTGGGTAGGAGTCCCGATCGGACCGCAGTCGATGGACCTCTTCTTCGTCTCTGTCTGACGATGAAAAGAGGTCCTCGTGGTGGGCCGTCGAAAGCTGTCCTTCTGACTTGGGTGAAATGTCACCTGTCGGTTGGTGTACCAGAGCACGGTTTTGACGTAGTTGGGCAGCCGACTTCCTGGTTGCTTCTGCTGCAGTAGCATCAGCGATGGCATCGGCAAGGCTGATGTTGCCTTTCGCCGTCAGCTTGCTCTGCACACCTGGTGCATCTAATCCCAGAATTATTCGGTCTCTTAAAGCCTCTTCCAGGGTCGGCGAACCCGCAGAGGCCTCCCAGGTTTCGGAGGTCTGCAATGAAGTTGGCGACGCTTTCTCCCTTTCGCTGGTTTCTTTGGTAGAACTCATGCCATCTTATGAGTGTTGGCATGGTCGGTGCGTAATGGGCTCTCAGTAGGGGTTCGAGGACGTCCCAGTCCATAGCCTTTACTTCAGCCGGTTTTGCTAGTGCCTTGGCCATCCTGAATACAGTTGGTCCGCAATGGGTTAGGAATACCACCCGTTTCTTGCCGGTTGAGGCATCCTTCAAGTTGTTAGTTTCCAAGAACATTTGGAAACGATCCATGTAAGACTCCCAGTCCTCTTGCGCTGGGTCGAACGGAGCGGGTGGTACGATGACACCGGACATGGTTCCGTTGTGCATTGTCAGTCATGTGCTCGGCTATTTCTTCTTTGTTCAGTCAGCTCTGACGTCTCCACATCCCACCCTCGTCACCAGTATTAAGTTTGAAGCATGGGCGAGAAAGAATGGAGACAAGCCGGTGAACGGTGAATTTCAACTCTTTACATGGTGTGACAGCTCCAACTGGATGGCTGCTATCGCCTTCCTTATATAGGCAACCCAATGACTATTCAACCAATAACAATCCAGAAATGCTAGTTCTGTTAACCAATGCGAGTGGCCCACTAATGGCCAATCAGATCCTCCTGAACGGACCAATCCGATTCTGCCATTAACAGCCAATCAGAGGTGCAGGGCCAGAACCCTACACTAGACTTCAAGCTCAAGATAACTTTATTTAACGTTTATGCATTCACAACACTTATTGCTATTTCTACTGATTAAACTACTGGACTAGGAGCAGATAGATCATGCTAATCACAGACACTCAGTGAATGACTCTGGGGCAGGCATTTTAAAAGCAAAAGCAAGTAGCGCTATGAACTCCTGAGGAAAAGTTCAGATATACCTTTATCAAATAAATATTTGTGTCTGCTTTCCTCCTATATATTCTATCAGATAGATTCATCTGGTAGAGTCTATCTATAAGTGAAACCATGCATGGGAGAATATTAGTGAGGCTTCCATGTATGTTCCTGCTGTCTGCCCATTTTGGCCTTATCAAAAGAAATAGCATAACCTTCAGCAACAGAGTGGTCAGTGCCTGGAACGCCCTCACAGCTTCAACCTCAAACTGTCTACCATGGACCTCACCCCATTCCTAAGAGGTCCTTAAAGTGGGCATACATAAGCACACCAGCATGCCTACCATCGCTGTCTTACTGTCCCCATTTATCTGTATTTACTCCCTTTGTTCTTGTTTATGTTCATACTTATCCTTGTTATCTTGTATATCTTTGACAAACAAACAAATAAAATAAAAAATATTCCAAGTGATTGTGTTTTTTTTAATTTGTTCATGGTTTTATCTTATTTTACTTTTTAATACTGTATCATCGTCATCATCATCATGTTTTTAATTTTTGGTTTTCATTTTTTAATGAAATCTTAAAAAGCACTAAGAACATGTGCATTGCAGTCATATATTTTAAATCAGCATTGGGAAGAGGGCAAGATTAGGAGGGAATGTATTATTTTCATCTTAAACAATTCAAACATAATGCTTTTATTTCTCAGCGATTGAATATTTTTAATGGTTGAAGTTCTCCACATATTGTATCATTTCAGAAGCGGGCAAGATTTCAATTTTCAGCTTTTCAAGTAGACACTTAGGGGACACACAACTCTATGTGCTGTCTTATGTACCTAATTTTGATTCTCTTCCTCCATCTTTTAAATTGCTTGTGGATTTCCCAAGGAATTTCTGACTTGTAGATTACTTGGAAATTTCTGTATATTTCACAAAATATGCCAAGTGGTACAGCTATCGAATCAAGTAGAGTGCCTGAGAGGGAAAAAAAAAACACTGTTAAGTGAAGAATTTGATTGGAAAAGTATTCTTTTGAGGGAAAAAGCAGAAATGTGCTGTACATCAAAGTCAGGAACCTAGCCTTTCCAGACTGAACTATTTGCATGGATTAGAAATTGCCAGCTTTGTTTTGCCCTCCAGCTCTGTAGCTCATATTAAATTTGGTATTTTGCCCTTTATTTTAAACCAAATTAGTTTGCCAAGTGCTATGAATTGTTGCCTCCTGTCATTAAGATCCCCAGGATCGTTTCGTGGCAATGCTAACCCTCTTAACCAGGTTGAGCAAAAATCAACATCTCATTTTTATGCCAATTTGACGTAGAGGTGTCATTTATTCTACTTGCATCCTGTCTTGATTGGAGAAAAATTGCTCACTGAGGGATTCAAGCTGGTTAGGTTTCAGTATCTATCTTGTAGATGAATGTCAGACAGCGTGTGGATCCAGAAATTATTTCCTCCATTGTTGTATTAGTTACTGACCCTGAAGTTTCTATTGCCTTCCAAGATCTAGCTAACTCTGCTCGTTTCTTTGAAATACTGGCAGTTTTCTTTTTCAAGATGCATTGGGTGTATTTTTCACATGCTTTTTGCTTGGGACACATGCTGCCTTGTCCACAAGTCTTATTTACCTGCATGGAACTGAATCATGCTTTATTTTATAAGCCCAATTGCCTATATGACACACATCAAATAATAAATTAAATACTCGGGCTATGTAGCTTAGCAGATTCCATCTCCAAAGGGGGCTTGCAAGATGGAAGGAGGAACACACCTGATTGTAACATTTCAAAGTAGTTGTATTTCCTTGGGCTATGGAAACAGGTGTTACTTTCCATTCCTGTCTGGAGGAGTTGGAACTCTGCCAAGTAGCAGAAAAAACAATTGCTACCAAACTGCCTTCCATTGAGGACCTGTATATTGCATGACTCAAAAAGAGGGCTGTGAAAATATCTACAGACCCCTCACATCCTGGACAGAAATTGTTTCAACTTCTACCCTCAAAACGACGCTATAGAGCACTGCATACCGGAACAACTAGACACAAGGACAGTTTTTTCCTGAACACCACCACTCTGCTAAACAAATAATTCCCTCAACACTATTCAACTATTTACAAAATCTGCATTTCTATTACTATTAATCCTCCCATCACTCCTATCACCCATCCCCTCCCACTTGTGAATATATGACTGTAACCTTGTTGCTTGCATCCTAATGATTTTTATTGACTGTTTCCTAGCATGATTTAATTGCTATTGTACCCTATGACTATTATTAAGTGTTGTACCTTATGATTCTTGACTCTTGACGAATGTATCTTTTCTTTTATGTATACCGAGAGCATTTACACCAAGACAAATTCCTTGTGTGTCCAATCACATTTGGCCAATAAAGAATTCTATTCTATTCAATTAAGTATATAGGCTAGGTTTGTGCAACACCTGGAAAACCACAGTTTAGCCACTAGGATTTTAGATCAGCATATCAGAGGTAGTCCTTGACTTATAATCATTTATTTAGTGACTGTTCAAAGTTACAATGATCTGGAAAAAAGTGATTTATGACTATTTTTTCACACTTATGCCCATTGCAGCATCCCCATGGTCACGTGATCAAAATTAAGATGCAGGACAACTGATTCATATTTGTGATGGTTGCAGTCCCAGGGTCATGTGATCCGCTTTTGTGACCTCCTGACAAGCAAAGTCAATGGAAAAGCTGGATTCACTTAACAACTATGTGACTAACTTAACAACTGCAGTGATTCACTTAACAACAGGGGCAAGAAAGGACATAAAATGGGACAAAACTCACTTAACAACTCTCTCACTTAGGAACAGAAATTTTGGCCTCAGTTCTGGTTGTAAGCCATGAACTATATTTATGTAAATCCTGAAATTTGAGCTCTCCGTGGTCCTAATGTACATGTCTCTGACATCCATTTACAATGCTAACAGAAGAGAACACAGTATTTGTAACTCAGGGTTGAACTGTGGAGTCCTTGGTGCTCTCTGAGCTTGGCTCTTTTCTTGCAGACATTCTATTACCCAACTAAGTAATTTGTTACCAAGTTGGGTAATAAAATGTCTGCAAGCAAATAGCCAAGCTCTTGGCAATACCAATCCTTTAGGCAGAATCCTTTGTTCTCTAACTGGATGTTTCATTGGTAGTTCAAATGGAAAAAAAAACTATTTGTGCATCTTTTTTAATTCTTGTGCACATCCTTTATGGTTTATTTTGTATTTCCTCCATTTTTCAATACATTCAATACAATTCTATAAATGTTGTATTAAAAACCATGTCCCACTGAGTGCAGTAAAATTCCCAAGAAAGCATATACAGAAGTGCAGTCATTTAAAATCCCATATAATGGGCTTCTATATAGCTCCATTTAATAGATTTTTGAGACCTGAAAGTAGTTGACTTTTATGCTGCCAAGCTTTCATACAAGAGCCTTATTTGGTTGGCTGTCATGGAAGTGTTCCTAGGCAGCTCTTTATTTTAAAGATTATCACTTATTTCAGGATGCCATCACTCCATGAAAGGCAAATATATGTGCTTAATTTTGGAACACTCCAGCTCGTGTTACATTTCATAAAACAACCACACTAGCTCAATTGTAGCCTTTATTGTTGGAATTTCAATGAGGCAAATTTGGGACCATGCAAAGCTTTGTCTTTTTGGAACCCATTATTTCTGCTGAGATATTTGTCACCAGGCTAAGTTTCAAAAAATTGCCTCTAACAGCTACTCTCAGTGTTTCATTAAAGGGGAGAGGGAGAGAGAGAGAAAGAGGGGGAGGGAGGGAGGGAGAGAGAAGGAGAGAGTGTGTGTGTTAAGGAGCTAAAAAAAACTTGACCTACGTAGTAAAAATTGCACAGACTGGCTCTTTGTAGAACAATTATTGCTCAGGTCTCTATCTTACTCCTAAATGAGTCTGCAATTAAAAGAAGAACAGCAGGTGGTTTGTTAGACTCTCCCAGCATCTTCTGCTGCACATCTTCAAATTGTTGCACCTTGACAGATAATGAGGAAGAAGCTACTGAGCCATTAAGCAGCTAAAAGATTTGCAATGACAAGGCTGATCTTGGGTGGGACCATGGTATCAATGAAGATATGACCAGAACTCCCACCATCTCTGACTAAAAGAGCCAATGCTTTGGAATTGAAGTTCAGCAATATCCACCAGATCTCTACTCTGCACCATAGACTCTATTTTCAGCAGCCACCATTCATCTTTTGGAGGTTGATTAATAATATAGCCTTCCTGTGGGAAGGACAAAAAAATGTTCCATGATTCCCTGTCAGTAAAAGAGGCCAAGCCAGAAAAGCAGCCTCTCTATTGATCAAAGAGATTTCTTAGACCTGGCTATTGATGAGTCTAGATGCATGGTTCTGGTCTATGCTATCATATAATCAAACAAATTTCTCTTCGGTTAATTGGCACAGCTTGCCTGGACCAGGGGGAGACTGGGTTCCTCTGTAACACAGGTGTCAAGCTCAAGGCCCAGAGGCCGGATCCGGACCATGGGGTGCTTAGAACTGGTCTGCAGGGCTGCCCTGCAAAGGACTAGTAGAGGGTTGCAGGAGGCCATCGCACCAAAAACAGACCTTGCGACAGCAGCAGACAGCCCTCCCGACCTCGATTTTCACTGGCAGAGGGTTTCAGGAGGCTGTCGCAGCCAAAAATGGAGCTCAGAAGCCCGTTTTCACTGGCAGAGCATTCAGACCACCACTAGCACCCACCTCCAGCACAAATGATGTTGAGCTGGCCACCCCCACCCCAGCCACCCCCTCCCCCATCCCCCATCCCCATGGTCAAACACAACCCTGATGCAGCCCTTACTGAAATCGAGCTTGACACCCCTGCCCTATAACATGGGTGTCAAATTCGCGGTGTCACGTTGCTGTCGCATGATGTATTGCAATGGTTTTCCTCTTTGCAGAGCTGGTTGAGCATGGCCTGCATGTGATGCATCCATCCCATGGGCCGCCAGTTTGACATTCCTGCTCCATAACAAACTTGCACAGTGCATTCCTGTGGAGGAAACTTAGTTTCATTATTGTGGAAAAAGGAATGGCAGAACCTGAGGATGGAGTGAAAAGGGGATCAGCTTAGAATCCCTACATAGCCACAAGTGAGCTAAGTCCAATCCCTTCTGGGTGCTGCTGACTCTTATCTAACTCTAACAAAGTACTGGCTGTTAATTGAGAAGATTCCTGTGCAGAGGCTCTTAGCAATAAATTAGCCTAATTGAACCTCAATGTGCGAACCTAGTCTTCTGCATCTGACCATTATGGCAGTTTCTATCCTATACCCTCATACTCAGAAAACAGGATCTGGCTCTTCTATATTATCAAGGTTATCACAGAAATGAAATCAACTGAAGGGAGGGGAAGGAATAAGTGCACCATTTTCTGCCAATAAATGGGAAGGAGGGGAATCCCATAGTGGCCATGTGACATGAACTACATTTCCCAGGATACCATTAACTACATTTTCCAAGATGCATTCCCATAAGGGAACAGCTCATAATTCCTAAGTAACTATCCAATTCCCATAGACTGGCTAGGACAGCACACTCCCCACCTGGAATTGTAAATTCCACGATTAAAAGAAGAAAGAAAAAAATTAACTATAAACTAAGATAAGCAGTAGACAGTAATAGTAACTGAATAGCGTATAACTATATAACTAAGAAAAAACAGTAAACATTAATAAAGCATCAAACGAAGCAAAGCATGCAAAGCTTGAGGTTCAATCTTCAAGTTCGGCCTCTTGGTGCAAGTCTGCTGATCATCTCTGGTGGCCTTTTAGGGTGTACAGGTACTCTTGGTGGCAAAGGTGAAAGTCTGCTGGTTGCTTCCGGTGGCCTTTTAGGTTTGGAATGTCATTCTTGTTTTCAATGGTGCTAAAGGGTGTCGAAAGTCTGTTGGGATGGATGGTGCTAAGGCATTTGCCTGGGTTGGAGCCTGCATCTGATCGACACTGACAATTCCTATGATTCCCCCATCCTAGTGGAGCTTTGATGGCACGCCCTCTCTATGGACACGCATGCTGCTGGTCTTCCGGTTTCCAGCACGCAGATGCCTGCCCACATAGACCAGCTGGCCAGTGTGCATGGACACTGGCAAGTTGGTCTTCTGATTTCCAGTTCTCTGGCGCACGCAAAGACCACACCGAAAACCTGAAGACCAGCTGGCCAGTGCGCGCATGTGCACCTACACACTGGCCAGGTGGTCTTCTGGTGCTCTGGTGCACGTGGGCTTGTGCTCTAGTTGTGTACTTGGTGCTGAAAAGGTTTGCCATCACTGCCATAGGTAATGGGAAATCTCTAGGCAATTTTAAAACAGCCTAAAGTCTAGTATTTTATCCAAGAAAAGTTCTTTCATTAGTCTGACTATTGAACAATTTGAGAACTGAAAGATGTGAACCAAAAATGAATCAATGTAATTTTCCCACCAACGAAAAAGAGTAGCTTAATAACACCGAGCTGTTATGTCTGAGCAGACACAAGCAGTAGAGTGATGGTTGTGTGTCAGCATCTGACAAGATGAAGATGCGGTAGAAAGATTATATATTACTTCGTAGATGGCTTTCTGTTAACTGGTTCTTATGAAACTGTGTCAAGCTTCATTCCTATCTTCTCTCTCTCTCTCTCTCTCTCTCTCTCTCTCTCTCTCTCTCTCTCTCTCC
>BHEV01032355.1:0-10999 GCA_004319985.1 Emydocephalus ijimae
AATCAGAAGTGCAGGGCCAGAACCCTGCACCTAACCCCAAGCTTGGACCTTTATTGCATTTATTGTATACACAACAGGTATCTTAAATTGTTCAGTGTTGAGAAACATTGTTGTAGAGAAAAGGTCAGGGCCAAAAGCTTTTTCAATTGCTCCAGCTCTGACTTTTTCTGAAAATAGAGATTCTTAGGAAAGATTTCAGTACTTTGGCCCACCCCACTGCACCCAGCCTTCTACTCATGCCTATTAGTTGTGGAATGTTTCTATGGCCAGCAAAGGCTGAATTGTGATGCCTTGAGAGTCACATTATTATATAGTCTGGAATGC
Organism: Emydocephalus ijimae; assembly: GCA_004319985.1. Lineage (NCBI taxonomy): Eukaryota > Metazoa > Chordata > Lepidosauria > Squamata > Elapidae > Emydocephalus > Emydocephalus ijimae. The sequence continues at coordinate 325 of BHEV01032355.1, forward strand.
TTGGCTGCTGCACCTACAAAACAGAACTTCCAACTATTTCTACAAATTATTTTTGACTATTGTCAAATGCCTAATTTAAAACCAGCTGAGAAGAAGCAGATTGGGTTAAGATACCCTTTTGGCTCCATTTTCTCTGCTGATAAAGAATAAACTTGGCCCTTTTTTTTTTTTTACTGTTGGTTTGCTTTAGGCCTTGCATCCAGGAGCAGAATTTATAATATTGTTAAACGTTTAACAAGCTGGATGCCTAAAATAGTTGCCACATCGCATTATGTAACCCTTGTAGCTTGTAGCTAATGTTGAAACAGTTTTCAATTATCCTCTTCACCTCCCATAAAGAAAGTGGTTAAAGTTTAATATGGCTTTTCTGAAAAGTGTTGCAAGCTATGGTCTGAAGTACCCTTGCTGGAAAGCTTCATGCTTAAGAACAGTAACAGAAACCTTTCATAATGAAGAATAAGGAACCAATTTTAATCGAGGGGTACATTTGTTCAGTTGTGTACCGAACTCATTTTAAGTGACATGAAATGAGGCCAAGGCAAACAATGCTTATTGCCCTTAATTCTGTCTTTTTGTTAAGCTCTTTCTCCAGGGGTGGGATTCAAATTTTTTAACAACCGGTTCTGTGGGCATGGTTAGCTGGGTGTGGCTAGGTGCGCATGGCCATGTGACTGGGTGAGTGTTAGATCTGGGAGAGTGGGTGCAAGAACGGAGACGAGGCATCGAATAGTGACTCCAACTCTTTATTAGTGACTTCAGAACAGAGCGAAAAGCTAGGGAAGCAGCAGCTCCTTTTATAGAGCTGGCTGCTGTCACAACATCCCATGATTTGAGTTTGCCGCGCTGGAAAGCATCCAGTCAGCGGCGACCCACTAATAGCCAATCAGATCAGCCGACAACAACCAATCACAATCTGCTATTAGCGGGCCAATCAGAAGTGCAGGTTTACGAGCCTGCTGTGAAAGCAAAACTATTAGGCTCGCAAGCTAATGAATTTGCTTGGTTCATAACAGTGAGCATGGCTTCTTCTTTTTTTGCAGCACCCCCCCCCCCATATTGGGGGCCTTCCTGGCCTCAGGGAAGCCTACTGGGCTGGGCATTTTTGCTCCCAGGAAGAGAAAAAAATGGAGACCCCCCCGCCTCCATTTTTTGCCTTCCTGGGCAGCAGGGAAGCCTCTTGGGTGAAGCAATAAGCAAGGGGAATCCCAGCACAGCTGATCATAGGAACAGCTGATCGTCAGGAGGCAAAAAAAAGAAATACCTTAAGCAGTGACTGGGTGGAGAAGAACGCAGTCAGTGATGTCAGATATACACGAAATGTTACGCATGCACGATAAGGGCTGACTGGGTGGGGAGGGGAGGGGCAGAGAGAGAGGGGTAGGGCCAGCCAGGGCCACAATTTGCCGGTTCTCCAAACAGTGCAGAATCATAACAACCAGTTCTATAGAACTGGTCAGAACCGGTAGAATACCATCCCTGTCTTTCTCCCTTACTGCATGCTGCCTTAGACAGACACACAAGTGCCTCAGCCATTCTTCCATGCATCCTTTTACTTTCTGCTATTCCTTTCTCTTACTCAGGTTTCACAGAGGATTGGGCAGCTTATGCAACTATTTTTTCTGTTTCTTTCCCATTTCAGCATTTTCTCTTTCTCTGTTTTCTCCTTCATGCTTTCCTTCCATGTCTCTCTTCTCCTCCTTTGGGTTTTTCCAAAGTTTGTGATGAAACTTGCCCAAGAGCCAAATGGTACACGTAGGCACCATTGCTGAAGAAGAGTTGCCATGTAAATCTTGCCTGCTAATAATAGAAAGGGATAAAGAAATAGCAACCAAAATATTAAACTAAGTTTAGCAAACCTGATCTTAATCCCATTCCTCTATGAAACTGACAAAATTCCTTGTTAAATGGTAGAAGGCAAGGGACTTTTTGGAATCAGGGGTCAAAATTCAATGTGGTATGATCAATTTCTCAGACAAAATCTAGTCTTTTTTAATGTGTGGAGGGCTTCAATTATATAGTTATTGCCATCATCTTGAACATTTTACCTTAGGTGTACAATAAGGACCTGTTGGAAATGTGTGTGTGTATGCATGCACACACAGAAACACACACACAGAGTGCTTGTATATCATATATATGTATATGTAGGTCTAGGTGTGCTCGGGTCTTTTCCCGTGTAAGATTAAGAGTATCTTGGCGACGTTTCGGTGAGGTCCCACTTGCCATCCTCAGGCTGGTGTTTTCGGCTTCGTGCCAGTGTAAGCAGTGTGTGATCGGAGCTGCCGTCTCTCTATAAATACTGGTGGTGGGGGCTGGTGTGCTGGGCTGGTTGGCTGCGCTGCTGCCTCTTGATTGGTTGATGGAATTGATGTGGTATAATGGGCTATGTGATGGCCTTGTGAGTTTTGTTGTGGAGATATCCTGGATCTTGTGCTGTAATCTCCTGGGTCATTTGTTTTGTAGTGATCTTTTTTCCATTAGCCTCTCGTGTTTTAATGGCTTGGGTAATGGGTTGTGTAATGGGCTTGCGAGTTCTTTTGTTGTGGTATCCTGGGTCCTGCGTTGTAATCTCCTGGGTCATTTGTGTTTTGATCTCTTTTCCATGAGCCTCCTGTGTAGTAACGGCTTGGGTAATGGGTTGTGTGATGTCCTTGTGAGACTTATTGCTGTGGTATCCTTGGTCTTGTGCTGTGATATCCTGGGCCATTTGCTGTGTTGCAACTTCTTGCGTTCTGGTGGGGTAATTTTCTGAGTTTTCTGATGTGATATCCTGAGCGGGTAGCTGTGATGTAGCTTCTGGGTTTTAGTCTGGCTTTGAGTTTGGGGTCTGGGTCTGTGTTCTTGGCATGTGTCAGCTTGTTTGGTTTTGGGGTTGGGGGCTGCGAAAGCTGGCAAGGCAGCCATGGTCTGTTTTTTGGATGGTGGTTGTCCTTCATTTATAGGATGGGCTTGGGCCTGGGTCTGATGAGGGGGATTGGTGGTGGTGTCCTGAGTTGTTTCGGGTCTGGTGTTGTTTTTCGTGGCTGGGACTCATTTGTTGGTGAGGGCTAAATAAAAGCATCTCCCATCAGCGAAGAGATCCAGCAGAGAATCATCCCCAGAGAAAAATCACCCAGATGCCCTAAGTTCTATGGCCTCCCCAAGATACACAAAGAAGGAATACCACTCAGACCCATAGTCAGCTCCATAGGCTTACCTCCACAGAATCTTGCCAAATTTTTCACCAAACAACTCCAGCCCTACACAGAATCCATTACCTCACATGTACAAAACTCCTTCCACTTCATAGAAACAATAAAGAAACAAAACCTACAACCCAGCGACCTACTTGTGAGCTTTGATGTTATATCCCTCTTCACCCAAGTACCCATCAAAGAAGCCTTGACAGCCATCCAAAACCAATACAACCCCCCCAAACACATCCTAGATCTGACCAACCACTGCCTAAACAACACATACTTCATCCACAATGGACATAGATACAAAGATAGAAGGAGCACCCATGGGATCACCTCTCTCACCCATCATCACTAACCTATACATGGAACACTTTGAAACCAACACTCTAGACAAATCTGAACACAAACCCAAACTCTGGTTCAGATATGTAGATGACACTTTCATAATTTGGCCACATGGGAAAGAAAAACTGGACAACTTCCTCACACATCTTAACAACCTACACCCCAAAATACAATTCACTATGGAAACAGGAACCAACAACCAACTTCCCTTCCTGGGCATCCTAATTTACAAAGAACCCAATGGCTCCCTAGGACACACCATCTACTGGAAAAAAACCCACACCAACTGCTACCTAAATGCACAATCCCATCACCACCCTGCACAGATCAATTCCATAGCCAAGACTGTCATCTCCAGAACCAAACGCCTAGCTGACAAAGACCATCTAAGAATAGAACTACACACCCTCACTAACGTATTGATTTCCAACAGATTCCAAAGAAACACTATCACCAATCTAATCCAAAAAGAGATACCCCCAAAAAACCAAGACACAGAACAAGACAACGGTATTGCACTCCTCCCTTACATCAAAGGCACCACAGACAAAATCAGCAAAATTCTCCACAAACACAATATCAGGACAGCCTTCGGCACTGACCAAAAAACAGCCAACATCCTAAGAAATCCCAAAGACAAGATCCAGCTAGAAAACCAAGGAGTTTATGAAATACCATGCAACAATTGCCCAGCCGCATCCATTGGACAAACCAACAGGAGAATAAATGCATGCATCGCAGAACACAAAAACGCAGTCAGAAGAGAAGAAAATACTTCCTCCCTCTTCCAGCACCTTAAAGCCATAGGACATGAAATTAATTTCGAAGGAACCAAATTAATATCCAACACTCAACACTCCAGCAGGAGAATAATCCGGGAAGCTATCGAGATAGAGAAACACCCCCATAACATGAATAGACAGGATGATACCTCCCCCCTACCAGACATCTGGAAGCTAGCCCTCATCAACAAATGAGTCCCAGCCACGAAAACCAACACCAGACCCAAAACAACATGGGACACCACCGCCAATCCCCCTCATCAGACCCAGGCCCAAGCCCATCCTATAAATGAAGGACAACCACCATCCAAAAAACAGACCACGGCTGCCTTGCCAGCTGTTGCACCCCCCAACCCCAAAACCAAACAAGCTGACACATGCCAAGAACACAGGGCCAGACCCCAAACTCGAAGCCAGACTAAAGTCTGGTGGCATAAGGTATTCTGCAATGAGTAGAGGAGCGGAGAACTCTTCTTGTGAAATCTTTGCCTAAGCAGATGGAGCCATCTGCTTTTGTGATGACTGAAACGTTTCTGCTAATCAAATCTTAAGCAACTTTCCCAAGAATAGTAATGCTAGCAATATTGGACAAAAGACAATATTTTAGTAAGCAGTATCACTGCTGAGTTCCATCAGCATCTGACATTTTGAAAAAGCTACCCCAAACCTCTGAGAAACATAGCTTAAACATAAGCAAAAAAGATCTGTTTTCGTTGCAAAGTCATGTCCAACTCATTGCAACCATGGACCCATGGACATTTCTCCAGGTCTTCCTGTCCTCTACCATCTTCTGGAGTCCATTTAAGCTCAAAAGAGATCTAGAACTATCTATAACACATGAACAATGTTTGAAAGAATAAGAAACATAAGATTGAAATTGAAAGAAAACTGGATATAAATTTAACAAAGATATAGCTATCCTGTGGCAAAGTTTTAGTTGTTAAAATAGATCAGAACCTCAGTGCTATCTGCAAATGTTTTATGTTGTCCTGACTATGTTTTGTAGAACTAGCTGTGGTTAGAATTTTTTTTTTACCCAATTGAGGAATGACTGTTGGATTAAACAAATATTTCCCTTTTTTTTTTAACACTGATTTGAGCTGCCTTTAAAGTTCTTAAAGTAAGGGAATTCCGTGAATGATTTTCTATCCCTGGGTCTGTCTCATGGCAGAGCTAAAACATCTTTATATTTGTTTTGTGGCAGTTAAAGCAATAGGAATCCTAACCCAGATATGCAAACTATGGTTTATTGCATATGGCACAACCCATAGATTTGATTAGATTTAGTTAAGCTGATTCTATATCTCTGGTCATTCATACATCATTAACTGGAGAATGAAGAGTGCTTTTCATCTGCTCTTACTTTTATAGGTGATTATGATGCACGTGAATGTCACATAAAGGAGATTCTAATCTGCATTTAATTTGGTCATTTTAGAATTAAGCCCTGCTGAGTTATTAGTTCAAATCCAATAGTCTAAGGACAGAAATATAAGGCCTTCATGTTGGTGATGAAGATGATGATGATGGTGATGATGTCATTTTGTAGCATATCTTTACTAATATTAAGTACAGAACATCCTATGTTTTCATACCAAAGAATGGGACAGAAACTATATTGACATTGCTGGGAGATGATCAGTGCAAGGGTGTCCATCTGACAGCCCACAGGCCAAATGCATCACATGCAGGACACATCAACCCCCGCTCCACAAATGGGAAAAATGTCCTGAAACATCATGTGACAGCAACGTGATATGGGAAGTTTGACACCCTGTGATCTAGTACATCATGGCTTGGAGTATGCCATTTCTGGTCCTTTTAGGACTATTTAAGTTATGCTACTGACCCTGGAACCATCTGGGCTCTCTATAAAGGTTAGTACTATTGGGCAGTGATTCTACTTCTTCCTGTATGAGGTTTCTAACCAGTGGGAAGAAAAGAGATCAACATAGCTACTGCATAGGATGCTACACGATTGACTTCTTTTTCCCGTACTCTTGATCATTTAAATGAAGCCATTGGGGAAGGTTGGGAAAGAGTTCTAGATCTCCACCCTGAGCAAAGTCCTGGAAACTATAAAGATCTAAATGGGGAGAAACAAGTTGAAGTAGAATCCTACCCAAACTAAGTTACTGTTAGCCCAGAAACCACCTGGCTCTCTGACTGCTTCCTCAATGACTCCAGGTGGGGTATTCTTTTTTCTAAAGGAGAAGATTCGTGCTTGGGAGTCCTCCTAGATTCCTGGCTCCTTCAAGATAAGCAGTTTAAAGCAACAATCAGAGTGGCCTTTATTCTGCTCCATGCTGGTATTACCAGTTGCAATTCTTCTTTCCAGGAAAAAAAGAAGAGGAGAACAGAAGACAAAGACTATAGTAGCAACCTAAATGTAGTGATGACCTATAAAACTTTATAAAAGAGCTGGCTCTTTCTGAAGGTATGACACAACTGGAACTAGCACATTTCTAATGTCACAGAGATGCTATCATCAAAAATGCAATATTTTGATACCTTCCATTTGCTAGCTGAAAAGTAAACTATCCATCCCCTGTGAGACTTCTATAATACCAGTACTATATTCCCAGGATTAAGGGTGGAAATATGGAATAATATGACTCAGAGTAGATTCAGATTATCCTGAATGTTATTAAACCAGGACTTCTGTCTCTTCTTTGTCTCTTCTTTGATAGTTGTCTCATTGTTTCTGTTTGTTTTTGAATGGAAAGCCTATGTTAAATCCAAGTAATGTCTGGGCTGTTCTGTTCTTGAGTAGCATACAAAGTGCTTGTTTTAAAAAATGAAAAACAAAAAGAAAAGAAAAGAAAAAAAGAAAAGAAAAGAAAAGAAAAGAAAAGCAAGGAAAAAAAGTGTCCGGTTGAGACAGTTACATCATTCTACTTCTCTAACACTTGCTACTTTTCCAACCAAAGTTAGTGTGACCATCAGACAAAGAGGAACCAAAGGAAATAGCTGTTTTTATTTAATTAGGATATTTAAAGGCAATGGAGAATTTGTAGCTCTTCCCCACAGTTAATTTAATTAATATCCATTATTCTTCTTAATAAAGATTGAATGGAATGTTAAAGCATCTCTGATGTGTTACATTCCTTCACAAATGTATTTCCGTAATCTCAATACCATTATACTGACAAGTAATGAACAAAGGAAAAACTACTTTAAAATATTCAGATTGAAAAACTGCAATAGCACACATTCAGAATCTATATGTACGATATTAGCATACTCCAAACCCTCTTAACTGATTGGTTCGAATGGATAGCGACCTGATTGGTCGAATACTCAGCCATGATTGGAGCACTGGGAATCTACGGAAGATTCAAAGCACTGCCATTGGCCGCCGAGCCGCGAGCCAGCCCTATATGAAGGGCTGCTGCGGCTCGCATTCTCCAGACTATTCTCATCTACAATAAAGAGCTGAAATCACTGAATGGTCTGGCATCTCCTTCGAACCGATCCATCCCAGATCTAACACTGGCGATGAGGGTGGGATTGTGAACAAGGAGACCCCAGCATGTGGCGGAGCGACACGCTGAACAGGCAGCATGGCCACCATCAACTCGCCACCCGCACCCTTCAACCCTGCTGCCGAGGACTGGGAATCCTATACCGATAGGTTTCAAATGTTCCTTGAAAGTAGCAACCTCAAGGATGCCAATGGCCACAAGAAATGAGCCGTGTTCATCACGCACTGCGGGCCCGCAGTATTCAAGATGGCCAAAGCCTTGGTCAAACCGGAGGACATCAAGGCCATGGAGTGGGACGATCTCGAGCCCCTGCTGTGAAGCCACTACGCCCCCGTCGTGCCCATCCTTATCCGGCGGCACGACTTCTACAGGCAGGATCAACGTGAGGGCGAGGGGCTGGGTGACTTCATGGCGGCACTACGGGACCTGGGCGGCCTGTGCGAGTTCACCGACCTGGACGAGGCCCTGTGAGACCGCATCGTCCTAGGACTCTGAGACCCCTCCTCCAGAGCTGCATCATGGCAAAGGGAGACATCTCCCTCGCTGATGCCCTCACCAAAGCCACTGCAGCAGAAGCGGCCAAGAAATCAGTGGCTCGGATGCGACAATCGAGCATCATGCCACGAGCAGCAGCTGGAGAGGTGACCAGAGGCAGACCACACAACCACACACCACGGCGACATCGACTCCTTCTCGGAAACCGAAGATGATGAGGAGGAGATCCACCACCTCCAATCAGCGCGGGAGTGGCGGGAACCACGAGGTCATAAGTTGAAGTTCCAGTGTGCCGGCTGTGGTGGCGATCACCCCTGAGCAGACTGCCATTTTCTTGACACCATTTGCAGGCATTGCGAGAAACGGGGGCACATTGCCAAAGTATGCCGGAATAAAAAACACTACAGCCCGTGACGACGAGACACCAGCCCCTGACAGAGAGAAAGCACTCCCACCAGGAACCGCGATTGCCGGACAGGGAACCACTGGAGCAGAGAAGGTCGGAACAGGTGACTCCAGGAGACGAGACAAGGAGAGGAAACACACCAGACCGTCTTCATCGGCCATTCCTCCACCAGCGACGCCAGGAAACTATATGTGACGGTCAGGATAGAAGACCAGCGATGCGACATGGAGGTGGACTCAGGGTCCTTCCTCTCAATGGTCTCCTGGCGCACACTCAAGCGCCTGGTTCCCACCATCCGTCGCCATGAACTGGAAGACCAAACACTAACCCTCAAAGACTATCAGGGGAACTGAATCCCTGTAGTCGGCAGAGGCCATTTTAAGGTCACCTTCAAGGGCCACACAGAAGTGCTACCCCTGACGATCGTCGACCGAGATCACCCGAGCCTGTTGGGACTACAGTGGTTCGCACCCCTGGGCATTGAAGTAACTGGAATACACCACATCGGAGAGGCAGACTGGGAAGCGGCGCTCGTGAGGGATTTCCGGGAAGTCTTCGATGACAGCCTAGGCAAGTACCGGGGGTCCCCTATCTCATTTAACATAGACCCTAGCATCGCGCCAATCCACCTTAAGCCCAGGCAAGTGCCGTTTGCACTCAAGCCCAAGATCTATGAGCAGCTCGATAAGCTCATCGCACAAGGGATGCTGAAACCGATCAATCATGCCCAGTGGGAGACCCCAATTGTCACCCCCATCAAGCCAGATGGGTCTGTGAGAATTTGTGGTGACTACAAGGCCACCCTAAACCATGCACTCCAACAAAGCGCATACCCCGTCCCAGTAGTACAGCATCTTCTGCACTCACTGGGGGGAGGCCCAATTTTCACAAAGCTCGACCTGGCACAAGCCTACCACAAGCCTACCAGAAGGTCGACGCCACAACAGCAGAAGCCCAAACCATCGTAACCCACCAAGGGGCTTTACGCTGCAACCGGCTCCAATTTTGAGTCAGCGTTGCACCCGGGGTCTTCCAAAGCCTTATGGAAAGACTCCTCCAGGGCACAGAAGGAGTTGTGCCCTACTTTGACGATGTCTTGGTGGCCGCAAAAAATGAAAAACAACTAGAAGCCAGATTGAGGGAGGTACTGAAGAAATTCAGAGACTCGGGACTTAAAGTCAAGAAGGGGAAGTGCCAACTACAGGCCGAGAGGGTTGAATTTCTAGGGTACCTCCTAGACAAACAAGGGATCCACCCCACAGAAAAGAAACTGAGAGCCCTAAGGGAAGCACCTCGACCCAAAAACAAAATGGAATTACAGGCTTTCTTGGGACTGTTAAACTTTTACAATGTCTTCCTACCTCAAAAGGCGACCATGGCGGAACCGCTGCATAGGCTGTTAGATAAAACAGCCACCTGGATCTGGGGAGCACGGGAAGAGAGCGCCTTCAACAACACAAAGAACCTGCTAACATCCGACGCGGTACTAATCCAGTATCGCGAGACCCTGCCATTGACGGTAACTTGCGACACGTCACCATTTGGGATCGGCGCCATCCTCAGCCACCAGCTACCAGACGGGAGGGAAACACCCATCGCTTTCTCGTCAAGGACACTTTCAAAGCCAGAACGGAACTACAGCCAGCTCGACAAAGAGGCTCTAGCAGTCATCGCCGGCGTCAAAAAAATTTCATGAATACCTTTACGGTAGGACTTTTACAATCATCATGGACCACAAACCGCTGCTAGGAACCCTGGTGGGAAACGGCCACACCGAACATTCTATCGCCAAGAATGACTAGGTGGTCCGAATTCCTAGCAGCATACAATTACCAGCTGATACACCGACCCGGCAAGGACATTGCCCACGCAGACGCCCTNCCCCTACCTGACTGGGAAGACGACCCAGCATCCACAACAGAGGTACTCCAAATAGAGACAATATCCAACCCACTCGTGACCGCGCCAGACATTGCCAGAGAA
>BHEV01032356.1:0-17873 GCA_004319985.1 Emydocephalus ijimae
ACAGAATATACAATGGTTATAAAGGCAAAAGCAGAATGACTTGATACTCAAAATAAAGATAAAATCTAGAACCAATGCACTGATTAAGAGATCTAATCAGGTACCACACTTTGAGGAAACACCCAAGTTATCTGAGAAACCTAATAGGAGAAAATTATTGGAAGAGACAAAAATAATAATAATAATAATAATAATAAGCAACTAGCAACAGGCCTACCATTCTTTGTCATTAATATTGAAATATACCATCTACATGTGTATCACTTAGCAAACATATTTTTGGCTCAGCTAAATACCATTAGAATTGCAAGAACATTTTATGTATCCTGTTTCAATTACCTCTGGCTCAATAATAATTAAACACTTTTGAAAATCAGCATGAGCGTGGGTTTAAAAATATGAATTTTTAATAAAGAGGAGCTATAATGAGGAAGAGAAACAACTCCACCTAGATCTAAGAAGAAGTTTCCTAACAGTAAGAACAATCAACCAGTGGAATCCTTTGCCTTCAAAAGTGTGGGTGCCCCATCACTGGAAACTTTCAAGAAGAGACTGAAATGATATTTCCCGATAGTTAGAACAATTCATCTGTGGAGCCAGACGTATTATTCAGCTGGTTTGGACTGGTTCTGGTGGACAGAAAATTTTAACTGGTTTGGAGAACCAGAAAATGCCACCTCTGTCCACCCATCCCACTTTTACCTCTCCTCTATTCTGTTGTTGATTAACTCAGCTGATTCATGAAGTAGAACGGATTTCTGTGCTTCAGCTGAGCTAAAAAACAGCAAAGCTCACCAGCATTGATGCAGAGGTTGGTCTCTCAGCCCTGCACACACATGTGTAAGGACAGCATTTGGTGTGCAAAGAGTATGTTAGGTGCACATGCACAGCTCAACTGTGTTGATACAAAGGGTGGTATTTGAGACATGCACATGTGCACATGAAGCAAGCTCTCTGAATCGGTAAGATTTTTTTGAAACCCACCACTGTGTGGAACAATTTGCCTCTGGAAGTTATGGTTGCTCCAACACTGGAAGTGTTACAGTGCAGCAACATTAGTTTGGCTGAAAGATTGGATTAATTTAAAGAATAAAAGAATATTAGCTATAGAAGGTCATGATCTTCAGAGAGGATGGCATGCCTTTCTTTGGGACACCACCAAACAAGCATGCTAATAAGCCAGGGAGATGGCTATCATATAGACTAAAAAAAAAGGAAAGGAAAGAGATTGATATACCAGCTAATAGATGGAAAGGGGGATATACAACAGGAGATAGAACAGAAAAAAGAAATTGCCCATAAGTATTTTGAAGAGTTATATAAAAAGGAAAAAGTTAACGAAGATAGAATAAGAAACTATTTAGATGAAGTGAAGGATAAAGCAATTGGGGAAGAAATGGAAACATTATTAAACAAAGACATTACTTGGTTTGAATTGAAATCAGCAATAGAGAACCAGAAAAACAATAAATCCCTGGGACCAGATGGGATTCCAGGGGAGCTGTACAAGGCAATAGCAGAACAAATAGAACCTCTTATGGTGGAAGTTTTTAATGACGTCTTATTGGCAGCCAGGATGTCAGACTCATGGAGGGGGGCATTGATTTCGCTGATCCTGAAGGAGGATTCGGATCCCCGATATATACATAATTATAGGCCAATTTCACTGTTAAATACTGATTACAAAATATTCACTTCTATCATAGCAAGTAGACTAAAAAGAATGTTAAATGAGCTTATATATGAAGATCAAAATGGATTTCTCCCAACCAGACAAATCAGGAACAACTTAAGAATAGTACTAGATGTCTTAGAATTTNAACCTCTTATGGTGGAAGTTTTTAATGACGTCTTATTGGCAGCCAGGATGTCAGACTCATGGAGGGGGGCATTGATTTCGCTGATCCTGAAGGAGGATTCGGATCCCCGATATATACATAATTATAGGCCAATTTCACTGTTAAATACTGATTACAAAATATTCACTTCTATCATAGCAAGTAGACTAAAAAGAATGTTAAATGAGCATATATATGAAGATCAAAATGGATTTCTCCCAACCAGACAAATCAGGAACAACTTAAGAATAGTACTAGATGTCTTAGAATTTTACGAAGCCCACCCCGAAAAACAAATTGCACTTATGTTTTTAGATGCAGAGAAGGCCTTCGATAATTTAAATTGGCATTTTTTAATCCAAAAAAATTATAATTTGAATTTAGGTACCAAATTTGAAAATATTGTAACAACCATTTATGATACACAACAGGCTAATATTATAATAAACGGGGAATATACCCGCTCAATAAAAATAGAAAAAGGAGTCAGACAAAGCTGCCCACTCTAACCCCTGCTCTTCATATTATCATTAGAAGCATTACTAATGTGAATTGGACAGAACCCATACATAAAAGGATTAAAGGTTAAGAAAGAAGAATATAAGTTGCAAGTGTTTGCAGATGTTATGATTTTTTTCATTGAGGAACCAATAGAAAGAGGACAAAAATTGATGAATGAATTAGAACAATTTGGAGCAGTAGCAGGACTTAAAATTAATAGGAAGAAAGCAAAATTAATGACTAAAAATTTAACAGAAAAATAGAAAATAGAACTAGAAGAAGTTATGGGAATACAAGTGATAAAGAAAGTTAAATATTTAGGAATATGGTTGACAGCACATTGTAAGACACTTAAGGAAAATAATTATGATAAATTGATGCAACAGGTAAAGAAGGGTTTAGAAACATGGGGCAAGCTGCAACTTTCATTATTAGGTAGGATTGCTGCTGTTAAAATGAATATTCTTCCAAAATTCCTATGTATATTTTAGACGATCCCAATCAAAGTAGACAATTTTTTTTTTTTGAAGAACTTAATAAAATAAATGTAAAATATCTGGCAAGGGAAAAAACCTAGAATAAATTTAAAGGCAATGCAGGATATGAAGAGCAGGAGAGGGCTGGCACTTCCAAATTGGGAGTTGTATTATAGTGCAGCCTCTTTAGTATGGTTGAAGGAATGAGTGAATTTAACCAATAAGAGAATATTATTCTTAGAAGGCCATGACTTGCAAAAGGGGTGGCATGCTTTTTTATGGGATGTAGGGAAAACTAGCCAGAAATATTTTCACAGACACCTAATCAGAGACTCATTATTAACTAATTGGAAGAAAATACGGAAAAAACACTATTTCAAAATACCAATTTGGATTTCAACAATGGAGGTGATGATTCACCCAAATAATCTGGACTTCACTAAAATGATTAAATATAAGGATCTATTGGATACACAGGGAAATTTGAAATTGCGGCAAGAACTTCAGGAAGGGGGACTAAAAATTGATCAGTGGGCATATCTTCAAATTCAAAGTAGATATAAACAGGACAAGAAATAATTTGGAATTAACAATAAACTCCAGCAATTAGATAAAATTTTATTAGGAACAGGCAAAAAAAATATAACAAAATTTTATAATTATTTATTAGAAATAGAATTAGAATTAGAAGAAGAAAATGTAAAAGGGAACATAATAGCCTGGAGTAGGAATATAGGGCGTAGCATCACCATAACAGAAAGGAAAAGGTCTGGGGTGGAAATAATAAAATTACAAAATCGGTAGCATACAAAGAAAACACCTATAAAATGTTTTATAGATGGCACCGTCCTCCTTCGAGATAAGCGAAGATGCACCCCAATATGAGTCCGAATTGCTGGAAATGCAAAAAAAAAAAAAAAGAGGGAACTTTTTTCCATATGTGGTGGTCCTGTACAGAAGCTCAAAAATATTGGCAAAAAATTAGAAATTGGCTGGAAGAAATGACAAGAAAACAGATTCTGAGTAGTTCATAATACCACTTCTGACTGGCCCACCACCATCTATTCTCTGCCTCCTGAGTTCCAGCTGATTGGCTGGGTCTCCTTTGGTTGCCCTGCACAGGAGAATGAAGCTGGAATGCAGGTTAGTGGGGTGGGGAGGGAATGGAGATTTACCAGTATCCTTCTCCTGAAGTGAGGTGAGAATGGGGATTTTGCAATATCCTTCCCCTACCACACCTGCCAAGTCATGCTCACCAAGCCACGCCCACCAAGCCATGCCACTATGCCATATCACACCCACCAAGCCATACCCACAGAATTGGTAGTAAAAAAGTTTGAATACCACCACTGGTTTTAATATTTTTCAAATCCCTTATTTTTTGAAAACGATGCACAATACTGCTCCATGAAAATTAATGACTGGACAAAGGAAACACATTCTCCATGCCCTTTTTATTGCTAAGAGGCTAATCCTTCAATACTAGAAAGATAAATTTATGTTATGTTTCTTCAGTGGATTGAAAACCTGATGTTGCTCACGATTTACGAAAAAAACTTGCTTACAGATGTGAGTTATGTATGAGTGAATACACATGACTGCCTTTTATTCATACTTTCATTTACAACATTTTTCTCTCTCTCTTTCTCACTGCATTCTATCCATTCCTTTTTCTTAATTAAATAACTATAAAGGCAATTAAATCTAAACCAATGGCTCTCATGGCCTCCCTCATTAGGCCAGATGAATTTTACATGAAGTTTTGCTTGGCAGACAAAGATGTCCAAACAGCAGTAGACTTTCATCCAAAGAAGAGGTTGATCAACTTGCCAGATATGGTATCCAAAGAGGGATGAGAATGCAGGAAAAATATAGGAAATTGTGACATAAATAACTTAGGCATCTTAATTACTCTTTACCCAAGACAGCACAAATACAGTATTTTAATTTATTTCAATTTAAATTGTAATGGATAAGAATTTTAAAAATTCCTGCTATTCTAAAGAGGATAAATATCACTATCATGTCCCAATTTCTAGATACGGTTAAGGAGGCTTCCTTCTTCCTAAGGTTGTGGCCATTTCTTCAAAGCTAGATGGTTGGCTATCAATATTACATCCCTATTATCATAACATAAATGACCTAGTCAATTGACTCATTTTCACTTCAGCCTTGGTTGAAGTAAGTAGACTTCCAACAGGCATTCTCATAGCTCATCTAACCATGGTCCTCTTGTTTCTGATATTTTGGGGGGTTAGTGATACTAAAGGTTGGTTGGGTGGCTGATTTTCACCTTATTCTGATTGCTGCTAATTTTTACAATTGGGAGACACACACCGAGAGAGATACATATTCACCTACACACATATTGTACATGTGTATATACCCATACATATTTTTTTTTATTTTAATGACCCTGGATTTCCTTGCATCAAGGTGGAGTTGGGGTAACTGAATGGAGCTGAGCCTTTACTGGCCAGATGCCCTTCCTGACACCTACGTGAATCTCACAGCAAATATTTCCTCTGTTGCTACCTAGGCTCAAACTCTCATCTCCTGATTGTGAGGTGAGAGATCCACCTCCAGGCCACCATGCCACTGTACATAGTGTACATAGATACATACATTATAGATGCATATACCGATACATATAAAAATAACCAAGAGCAGGCATCTTAGAGAAACCTGACTTTCAGTGAGTCTCTGCAAGACTTTTGTTTTCATTCTAAACTTTGGAATTGACAATTAAAGAATCACTGCAGCCCAGGAGTACCAGAGGATGGGTTGAGTTGGAATCATTCTGGACACACATGGAGCCCAGATGTTAACCAAAGTGACATTTATCATTGTTTACAAAGGACTAGAGTTAAAAACCTTGTGAACTCACACTCAGTGTCCTGTTTCTATTCTAAGTGAATGCACATGTGCGCATATATAACTCTAACAAAATATATATTTTAAAAGTTCATCAGATCTCTGTCTAAAATGTGTCAAATTGCCTCCTTTCTTCTCACATGGTTGTATATCTGAGCAAGCATTGGAATGCTAATTTCCCCCTCAGCTAGCTTTGCTTTTCATATTTATGGAATTAAAGCTCACATTTATCTTCTAAGTCAACTTTCCTCTCCAGCATCTCAACTGTCTTTTTCGTTCTGGAATTGTATTCAAGTCAGGGTTTACTTACTTTTCTTTTCCAGTGTTGATTTGATTTCTTTTTAGAGAAAGTCTCTTCACCAAAGCATCTCTTTGAATCCTCTTATTTCTGCAGTAGACAGTTCTCCATCTTCTGCTGTATAGCTATCAATCCTCTTGAGCATCTGTCATTGGGTTACCACTCCCCTTCTTGGACCTATGTCATCTAATCAATTATCTCACTATCTGTGTTTCCTATAGACCTGAAGAAACTACTGTGGCTCTTCTTCTTTTCAAATACTTTTTTATTTATTCATTTAACCCGTTTTATGGGAAATCCCCCCCCCCACATAAAAATGGAAAGAAAAAAAGAACAGTCAACAATAACTAAACAAAAAAAAAACCTACAACATAGTTAAACATATCATGTATGCATCAAATATTAAAAATGTTTACAGATTTCAGGATTAAAGAGAAAAATTGTAATGATACTCAATTGTTATCAAATGTCTGGAAATCTATGCCAAAGGGAAACATATGGTGTCATTTCTTCGATTGGTTCAGTCTTCAAAAAGCAGATTTGTCAGATTTCAAGTGCTTCAAGGATTTAGGATTTTCTTTTCTAATTGCCTATTTGCTTTGAACCTTTCAGACCACTAAGCTAGAAAATAGACAGCAAGTTTAATCTTTATCCAGTGCTAAGAATACTTCTCTTCTCTTCTCTTCTCTTCTCTTCTCTTCTCTTCTCTTCTCTTCTCTTCTCTTCTCTTCTCCTCTCCTCTCCTCTCTTCTCTTCTCTTCTCTTCTCTTCTCTTCTCTTCTCTTCTCTTCTCTTCTCTTCTCTTCTCTTCTCTTCTCTTCTCTTCTCTTCTCTTCTCTTCTCTTCTCTTCTCTTCTCTTCTCTTCTCTTCTCTTCTCTTCTCTTCTCTTCTCTTCTCTTCTCTTCTCTTCTCTTCTCTTCTCTTCTCTTCTCTTCTCTTCTCTTCTCTTCTCTTCTCTTCTCTTCTCTTCTCTTCTCTTCTCTTCTCTTCTCTTCTCTTCTCTTCTCTTCTCTTCTCTTCTCTTCTCTTCTCTTCTCTTCTCTTCTCTTCTCTTCTCTTCTCTTCTCTTCTCTTCTCTTCTCTTCTCTTCTCTTCTCTTCTCTTCTCTTCTCTTCTCTTCTCTTCTCTTCTCTTCTCTTCTCTTCTCTTCTCTTCTCTTCTCTTCTCTTCTCTTCTCTTCTCTTCTCTTCTCTTCTCTTCTCTTCTCTTCTCTTCTCTTCTCTTCTCTTCTCTTCTCTTCTCTTCTCTTCTCTTCTCTTCTCTTCTCTTCTCTTCTCTTCTCTTCTCTTCTCTTCTCTTCTCTTCTCTTCTCTTCTCTTCTCTTCTCTTCTCTTCTCTTCTCTTCTCTTCTCTTCTCTTCTCTTCTCTTCTCTTCTCCTTCCCCTCTCTCCCTCCCTCTCTTCCCTCTCCTCTCCTCTCTCCTCTCTTTCTGTTAAGTTCTGCGCATGGGCGCAAGAAGTGGAGACGAAGCGATGAACAGTGAACTTCAACTCTTCATTTAGCATGGTGTAACAGAGCAAGCCTACGGCCACAACGTCCCCTTTTTATAGGCAAGCTTTTGATTAAACAGCCAATGAGAAACGGGAAGCATTAGCTCCCTTAACCAATGAGAGAGACCCGTTAATAGCCAATCAGATTCTCCTGAATGGACCAATCTGATGTCGCTATTATCGGCCAATCAGAAGTGCAGGGCCAGAACCCTGCACTTTACTTTAAGGTTTTAATAATCTTTATTTAAGCACTTTTATTAATTCACAACACCCCTTCCCCCCGGGTTCCGTTTAAGGGGTGCGGTGACGTAATCTTTGAGGTAGGCAGGTTGTTTTGATTGTCTATTAGATTTACGTTGTCCTCCCGGTATTTGTCTATAGTCTTGTTGGGGCAGGATGTTTTCTGGCGAACAGGGTGCCTCTGGTTCTTCATCTAAAGTTTCGTTTCCACTAATGTCCTCGGTGTCCCTTTGAGGCAAGCTTACTCCGGTCCCAGATCCTTCTTCACGTGTTGTGTCTGAATGGTCATTTCTACCACTTGTGCTTTCTGCTGTTTCGAACTCAACTTCCTCAGCATCTCCTCCCCCCTCAGTTTGGAAATAACTGGAGTCACAGACCCCAGACTGCAGCCTTGAACGCAGCTGATCAATATGGCGCTTCCATATTCTTTCATCGCGACATTATACTCAGTATGAATTGGGTCCGGTCACTTGGATTACAGTTGCCTCAACCCACAAGGGATCGCCAGAAAAGTTTCTAGCAAAAACTAAGTCACCTATCTGGAAATTACGGCATTTCCCGCTGGATCCGTGTGGTTTTTCAGGTTCATACGATGGGTGTAGTCGGTCGAGGTAGGAGCGGAGCTTTCATCCCATCAACAACTCAGCCGGAGTTTTGTTGGTGACACTGTGTGGAGTGATGTGCTGAAGAAAGAGTATCCGGTTAATCTTATCTTCGATATCACCATAGTCCATTTTGTACAGAGTTTTTTTGATGGATTGTACCATGCGCTCGGCTCTTCCATTGGCCGCAGGTTGCGCCGGTGAAGTTAGCACATGGCGAATACCGCGGTCCACCAGATACTGTTCAAAGGAGAGCGCGGTAAACTGGGGGGCGTTGTCGGATACCAGAACGTCTGGTAGTCCGTGTGTTGCGAATAATCTGTCCAATTTCCTGATGATTTATTCGGTTGTTGTACTTTTCATTTTATGGATTTCAACCCAGTTCGAGTAGGCATCCACTGTTAATAGGAATGTGTGTCCTTTAGTAGGTCCCGCAAAGTCAAGATGAATACGGGACCATGGTCCCCTGGGTGTTTCCCATTCTGTCGGGGTTGCTTTTGGTGCGGCATTGCTAACTTCCTGGCATTTGTAACAAGTGTTTACCCAGGCTTCGATCTGCTTGTTGATGCCCGGTCACCACGCGTAGCATCGTGCGAGCACTTTCATGCGCACGATGCCGGGGTGGCCCTCATGCAAGGTTTTCAGTACTGCTCGTTGTAGCCGCTCTGGGACAACGACTCTATCTCCCCAAATGATGCAGCCCTTCTGGGAAAACAGTTCCGTCTGTCGATTTATGAAGGGAATGTAGTTGTCAGGGATTTGGTCCAATGGCCATCCACGCTCTACCCAGCTGAGGACTCGTGCCAAAATGGGGTTGCGTTTGGTTTCGATCACAATATCTCGAGCTGTCAGCGGCGATTGAAGTGTCTCAATCTGAAGTGTTGTGACAGTTGGAGCTGGGTCATCAATGGTTTCCAGAAGTGGTGCATGGCTCAATGTGTCAGCGTGGGGAATGGCTTTCCCCGGGCGGTGTTGCAACTTATAATTATATGCAGCCAAGAATTCTGACCAGCAAGTCATTCTGGAAGATAATATAAAAGGGGTTGACTTATCTCCCGCTATTATCCCTAGTAAAGGTTTGTGGTCAGTAACTATAGTAAAAACTCGTCCATAAATATATTCATGAAATTGTTTAACAGCAGATACAATAGCAAGGGCCTCTTTATCGATTTGACTATAGTTGTGTTCTGCTTTGGATAGCGTCTTTGAAAAATAGGCAACAGGGGCTTCACTACCATTTGGTAACACGTGGCTCAAAATGGCACCCACTCCGAACGGTGATGCATCACATGTAATCGTTAAAGGCAAAGTCTCGTTATACTGCATCAAAACAGCATCGGAGGTCAATAAGTTTTTTACTTGTCGAAACGCATGTTCCTCTTGGCACCCCCAAACCCAGGTTGCTTTTTTGTCCAACAAACGATGTAGGGGTTCGGCTACGGTTGCTTTGTGAGGCAGGAAAACGTTGTAAAAATTGATAAGGCCTAGGAAAGCTTGGAGGTCGGCCTTATTTCTGAGCCTTGGGGCATTTTTGATTGCCCTAAGCTTGCTATCGGTGGGGTGAATGCCTTGTTTATCGATTAAGTACCCCAAAAATTCTACTCTATCCGTACATAGTTGACACTTGTTTTTTTTTAACTTTGAGACCTGAGTCTTAAATTTCTGGAGAACCAACCCCAGGCGCTCTCTTAGAATTTCTCGAGTTGGAGCAGCAATTAAAAAATCATCAAAATATGGGACAATGCCTTTTATCTCCTGTAATAGTCTCTCCATCAAGCTTTGAAAAATTCCCAGGGCCACACTAACTCTGAATTGGAGTCGGTTACATTTAAATGCACCTCGGTGCGTAACGATCATTTGTGCCTCTGCCGTTTTTTATCTACAGGCAATTGTTGGTATGCCTGTGCTAGATCCAGTTTAGCAAAGACTTTCCCCCCCCCCCCCCNCTAACACACCCTGGGCTATTAATTTATCAAGCTGCTCGTCAATCTTTGGTATAAGGGCAAATGGAACTCGATGAGGCTTAAGGCGGATGGGAGCTATTTCGGGGTTGAGGTTAAATGATATCAGGGTCCCCTTGTACTCACCTAGTTGATCTGCAAAGACGTCCTGGAATTCCTGGACGAGGGCCTATTCCCAGTCGTTGCTGCTGGTTCGGTGAATGCTGGCTACTTCAATTCCAAGTGGAGAGAACCATTGGAGGCCTAACAAACTAGGCCGATCCCTGTCGACTACGGTTAGTGGTAGGGATGTGATACGATTTTTAAATGAGACACGGACTTGGCTGGATCCAACAACTGGAATTCGATTTCCCTGATAGTCATTGAGTATGATTCTTTGGAACTGGAGGTCTTGTCGCCGGACGGTAGGGATGAGTTGCTTAAGGGTCTTCCAGGAAACATCGAGAGGGACAACCCTGAATCGACTTCCATCATGCAAGGCTGGTTTTCGATGGCCACCTTCACCCGGATCTTCTTGGCATCCAGTGATGAGGTGTGACCAATCGTAATGGTTTGGTGCGCCTCTTCTCGTTTCGTTGAGTGGGCTAGTGGTTTGTTTCTGTAGGAGTGGTTGTTCCATTGGTGGTTCAAGGGTTCTCGATTTACAGGATGACTTCCTGTGGGTTGGCGATAGTTAGTCCCCCTCTGGGGCTGGCTGGGTCCTTGCTTGCTTCTACAGACTCTTCCGATGTAGCCTCTTTTCCCGCACACATGGCCGAGCGCGTCGAGGAATTTGCAGTCTGATCATGGGTGGTTTGCCCCACAACCAGCGCATTGGTACTGCAATCTCTGGTTACGTTGATGGCATTGGTGTCGTTCAGACCAGAGCCGGTTGACCTCTTCTTCATCGCTTTCTGATGACGATTCGAGGTCCTCATGGTGGGCTGTTGTTGCCTGTCCTTCTAGGTGAGGTGAGGCTTCGCTGGTGAGTTGGTGAAGCGGGGCGTGGGTGCGGCGTATTTGGGCAGCCGACTTCCTGGTTGCTTCTGCTGCAGTAGCATCAGCGATGGCCTCCGTAAGGCTAATGTTGCCCTTCACCATCAGCTTACTTTGCGTAGCTGGTGCATCTAGTCTCAGAACTATTCGGTCTCTCAGGGCTTCTTCGAGGTCGGCGAACCCGCAGAGGCCTCCCAAATTCCGGAGATCCGCAATGAAATCTGCAACGCTTTCTCCCTTCCACTGATCTCTCTGGTAAAATTCATGCCTTCTAATGAGCGTTGGTATGGTTGGTGCATAGTGGGCCCATAGAAGGGGCTCGAGGACATCCCAGTCCATGGACTTCACTTCAGCCGGTTTTGCTAGTGCCTTGGCCATCTTAAACACGGTCGGCCCACAGTGAGTTAGGAATACCGCTCGTTTTTTCCCAGTAGTGGCATCCTTCAAATTGTTGGTCTCCAGAAACATCTGGAAGCGATCCATATATGAGTCCTAGTTTTTCTTGTGCCAGGTCGAATGGAGCGGGTGGTATGACGCTGCCGGACATGGTTCAGCCGTTGGTGCGTTTTCAGCCATGTGCTCTGTTAGCGTTCTGTAGTGTTCAGTCAGCTCTGACGTCTCCACATCTCCTCATCGCCAGTGTTAAGTTCTGCACATGGGCGCAAGAAGTGGAGACGAGGCGATGAACAGTGAACTTCAACTCTTTATTTAGCATGGTGTAACAGAGCAAGTCTACGGCCACAACGTCCCCTTTTTATAGGCAAGCTTTTGATTAAACAGCCAATGAGAAACGGGAAGCGTTAGCTCCCTTAACCAATGAGAGAGACCCATTAATAGCCAATCAGATTCTCCTGAACGGACCAATCCGATGTCGCTATTATCGGCCAATCAGAAGTGCAGGGCCAGAACCCTGCACTTTACTTTAAGGTTTTAATAATCTTTATTCAAGCACTTTTATTAATTCACAACACTTACCTTACCTTATCTTACCTTACATCATAGCTCCTAGCTGTGAGCTATTGTTGAAGGCCTGCATTGTGCGGTAGAATTGGTTTAATCCTCTGCAAGCCCTTGGAATTTAGTTGACGGAATCAACACACTTAATATGTGTGTATCTACAAAACACTAATATCCACTTACTCAGTTAAACTTGTCTAGCCTTCGTATGTAACAGGATGAGTGACACCTAGCTCCATATTTCACTATGGCTGCTGATCCTGGAGCAATTATTTCATTTCTAGAAAATAGATAAGTGAACAACTGAGATGGATTCACAGGTATGGATTTTAAAATTCAATGGGGAAATACTGAAGGCTCTACTTATTCTAAGCCCGAAAATAGACTCTTGGCTAGTTTGTATATATCATATGGTTAAGACCGTATGGGACTGAAGCACTCCTCCTCCATAATAAGAATAGTTTTTATATATGTTTGATGAGTTTATAATGCTATGGGCTTTTTTTTTTTTTTTTTAGAGATATGCAGCTCTAGCAATTTTCCCCAATCTATCCTTGATTAATTTGCAAAACACATAGTAATTCAGTTTCTCAGAAAAAAAAGGAACCTAAAACTTCCCATATTTGGTATGAAGAGGCAATTTCACACAGTTGAGCAACCTATAAAAATACCAGTAAGCATATATGTTTAAATTGGTAAGAAAACAAAAAATGGTTTTCTTTCAGGAGGGGGACATATAATTGGATAAACTGTTCTCCAGCAGAATTCTAGGCAGGGACTTCAAACTAGTTACCATTAATCATAATTTCACTACTGCATTTATCAGTTCAAACAAAAGAAATATTGCATGTGTGTGCCATTTACTGGATAATGAAATATTGTAAAATCCTCTTAATATGCAAGAATTTATCCTGTATTTTCCAGCTTTGCTGCATTCATTATGTTTTATTTGAATTTACTGGAATTTATTTTCCTGAAACACAAAGTACAATTATCTTTGAGTAGAGTTTGACTCCTGGTGTCTTCCTGCAGAGATCTCAGTTACAAAAAGAGATAATATTGGAGGCCTTTAATATCAACTAGAAATGGGAACAAAGAAGGTCAATATGACAACAAAATAGAAATGGCTTTCTAAGATTAGTCACGATCAACTAGATCAGGGGTGTCAAACTTAATTTCATTGAGGGCCAGATTGTGCTTAACCTTGGGTGGGGGGACTAAGGGGTGTGTGGGCAGGGTGGCTGGGGCCAGCTTGAAGTTATTCATGTCTGGGGCACTTGTGGTGGCCAGAGCACTCTGCCAGTGAAAACAAGTTCCCGAGCTCCATTTTTGGCTGTGATGGCCTCCTGCAACCCTCTGCCAGTGAAAGGGGAGCTTGGGAAGGCCACATGCAAGCTCTGTTTTCACTGGTAAAGGGTTGCAGGAGGCTGTTGCAACTGAAAATGGAACCTGGGAGCCCATTTTCACTGGCTAAGGCACTGTGGGCCAGTCCTTCATTGTTTACAGACTGGCCCTGTGGGCCAGATCTAAGCACCCTGGGGGCCGGATATGGCCAGAGGACTTGAGCTTGACACCCCTGAACTAGATGCTGCTACAATTAATCTATATTCTAGAAAGAAAGAGAAGAAAGAGAAAGAGAAGAAAGAGAAAGAGAAGAAAAAAGAGAAAGAGGAGAAAGAGAAAGAGAAAGAGGAGAAGAAGGAAAGAGAAAGAAAGAGAAGAAAGAGAGAGAGAGATAAAAGAAGAGAAAGAGAAGAAGGAGAAAGAGGAGAAAGTACTATGGAAGTAAATGTGAATCAGAGATTAGATAAATAAATTATTAATAATTTGCTTCTTTAAAAAAAAAAAACTTAATAGTAGAATGTCTATGGAGATTCTCCATCATTCAGGTCAGGTTGTCCCAAAGGTGCTTTTTTCAAGAGACAACTGGACTTTCTGATTTTTCTCTGAAGATGTTTCGCTTCTCATCCAAGAAGCTTCTTCACCTCTAACAGATTCCCCACTATTCCATTCTCCACCATCCAGTCAGAGCTGAACAAAAATCTCAAATGAGAAGCAAAACGTCTTCAAAGAAAAAACAGAAAGTCCAGTTGCCACTTCAAAAAAACAAACAAACAAACAAAAATCACTTTTGGGACCTAACAGGAGAACTTATTCTTTCCATTTTTACTCTACCAATTCAGCATATATTAATCTTTCTTCCTTATATGCATAAGCAGTAATAAGACTATTGGCTACTGAGTATGACTAAGGGTGACATGATAACAGTGTTCTGATATTTGAGGGGTGGCCACCAAGAAAAAGGGGTCAACTTATTTTCCAAAGCACTAGAAGGCAGGAGAAGAATCAATGGATGGAAACTGATCAAGGAGAGGAGCAACTTAGAACAAAGGAGGAATTTCCTGACTGTGAGACAATCAACCAGTGGAATGGCTTGCCTTCAAAAGTTGTGGGTGCTCCATCACTGGACAAGGCTTTTCAGAAAAGACTGGACAACCATTAGTCTGGATTGGTACAGGATCTCTGGCTTAAGCAGGACGTTGGACTAGAATGTCCAAGACCCCTTCCAACTGTGGTGATGTTCAAACAAAACAAAAGGTGCAGTAATATATACATTTTCTAACAGTCATGCCCTTGCTTGCACACATAAACCATGCATAACCATGTCTATATTTTGCATATGCCATACATCTGTTTCAGGGGTGATATTCAGCAGGTTCTGACTGGTTCTGGAGAACCAGTAGCGGAAATTTTAAGTAGTTTTGAGAACCAGCAAATTTACCACCTCTGACTGGCCCCCGCCCCCATCTATTCTCTGCCTCCTGAGTCCCAGCTGATCGGCTGGGTCTTCTTTGGTTGCCCTGAACAGGAGAACGGAGCTGGAAGGGAGATTAGTGAGGTGGAGAGAGAATGGAGATTTTACAGTATCCTTCCCCTGCCATGCCCACCAAGCCACACCCACCAAACTACTCCACACCCATCAAGCCATGCCCACAGAATCAGTAGTAAAAAAATTTTGAATCCCACCACTGATTTCTGCTTGCACACGCAGATAGCACAGCACAACAAACCCTTTCTGCCAATAGAAACACTTCTACTTGTTTCGATAAATACACTGAATCTTCAGAGAACTGCAAGCAGACAGGTAAAGATATTCAAAAGAAGAGACAGGCTTCACACATCTGAAAGCGACTGCAGCTTGTACTCTGTGTAGCATGCCATGATTAATGCCCCTATTCTCATCCCTCAAAAATCTCACAAGCTGTAATTGAATCAACAGCAAAAGATGCAAATTTCCTTTTCCGCCAAGCAGAAAGACGGATCTCAATGTGCGGCTGACAGAACAGTAATCGGTTTTCATAATCCTGGAGGGGAAAGAAGGAGGAAAAAAACCGAGATTGAATATTTTCTATTTCAAAGTCTGTTTATGCTGTTTCTTCCCTAATACATGCAGGAGAAAGAGGGGCTCAAGAATTTAGTTTTATTGCAAATAAAACGAGTGCAGATC
The DNA here is from genome assembly GCA_004319985.1 of Emydocephalus ijimae. NCBI lineage: Eukaryota > Metazoa > Chordata > Lepidosauria > Squamata > Elapidae > Emydocephalus > Emydocephalus ijimae. The sequence continues at coordinate 15,722 of BHEV01032356.1, forward strand.
CTGTACAGGAACAATGCAGTAGCATGCAGTAATTGAATATCAATATAGGGAGTGACATCGCAAATACAAAGAGATTGAAAAACCTCTATATTCCAATGCGTGCCTTTGTGAATACACACTTGCACTTCATTTTTCTCTTCAGATTTTTTTTTTCTTTGAGATAATAATACCTTATGTCAACCCACATAGAGAGGCATTTTACCATCCTAAACAGCAAAAAAATGAGCAATTTTAATATATAAAAAAGAACCCAGAAAAAATATTAAATGAGAATAATTTAATTATTTACGTACCACTTAGAAAGATAAATCCATTCTTTGCAGGCTAGGTATTTAATCTTACTGAAATGCTGATTATACCCTCCTTGGAGCTCAATTTTTGCTTTCACAATTTCCCCTCCTCTCAAACAACTTAAATGTCTATATATATATTATCTACACTTTAAAAAAACCTTGATATCTGCCCTGCAATTTTGATACAAATTTCCAGAAGACACATATTGTTGGCTCCCCCTGTGATAATGAGACCAGGTTGATTGTTATGCTTTTAATTAGAATAGCTACTGTGTAGAATCTCTAGAGCAAGATTCTTTAAACTGGACAAGTTTAAGACTTGTGGACTTCAACTCCCAGAATTCCTGAGCTAACAGGACTGGAGGAGGGATTCTGGGAGTTGAAGTCCACAAGTCTTTAAGCTGTCAAGTTTGAAGCCCCCTGTTCTAAAGCAAAAGTCCATTAAACATAAACTGTTCACTGTGCTTAACTCTTTGCAGATGACTAGAACACAAGTGGCTGAAATGTTAGGATGCAGAAAGTTGAACTGGGAACACATGTTGTTTGGATGGGATATCGACAGAGAAGATCCAGAGAACAGAGATGAATTCTTTCTACTGACAAACAACATCTAGGATTAAATAAGAGATACTTCCTTGATTCCACTCCTTTTAACAGAGATTATCTTTGAATAAAGGATGCATGAAGATAGCTCAAAGAACCCTGTATATATGTTCTACTATCTTTGGTGGGAGATGTTTAGTGGGAGAAGGAAGGAAGGGGAGGGGAGAAGAGAAAAGATAAGGTCATAACTTGTCTCTGATCTTGAAGGAAAAAACCTAAGGCATGTTGACCTAGTTAACATTTAATGAAAGATTCCTGAAGATCCCAAAATAGTCAGCTCAAGAGACAGAAATGGCAAGCCACATCTGTACTGCTGCTAAGAAAATTATATGGCAGTATTCATCAAATCGCTAGGGAGCAAGCATTTGTTAAATGGTGCAATTGGGCTTTAATTGTTAGAATCTTTGGAAAGAAGATGCTGAAGAAGGAAAACTCTGTCCCAAGCACTTTCACATCCAGGAAAGAAAGAAAGAAAGAAAGAAAGAAAGAAAGAAAGAAAGAAAGAAAGAAAGAAAGAAAGAAAGAAAGAAAGAATATTTTCTGGAGTGAGCCTTAAAAGTTGGCTACTGAGACCAGGAGATCATACCAAATAGACTGGACAATCATTTCACCAGAATGGTATAAGGTCTCTGACGTTGAGCATGGGAGGGCGGGTTGAACTAGAAGATCTCTGAAATCCCTTCCAGTCTTTTTTTTTTGAAAAGAATGTTATTTATTTTCTACAAACAAACAAGACAAACAAAACATTAAAAAAATCAACTCTCACATGTACATCCAGTGTGTCGGTTGGTTCATCAGTTTTGTGCATTCATTTTGTAGTCTCAATTACAATTATGTTACATAGCAACTCATATTGTCAATCCAAACTTATATATCCTAATATCGCTAAAAAAAAGAAATTTTTGACTATACTTTTAATCATTCATGCTTTATGAGATAACTATACTTTAAACAGTTTATTCTATAACAAATCATATAATCATACCAAATCAATCTTAAAAACACTTTGTAAATATAGTGCCAAATTACAAAGGCAACAAAAAATAAAGATATTCCTCACTGTCTAACATTCTAAATATTCTATTATCGTATTTTATCATCTAGCCAGATAAAATCTAGATAAAATTGTTTATCCTCTTGCTCTCTAATTTCAAATGTCAATTTACTCATCTCAGCATTCCAATATTTTCTTAATAATTTCTTCCTGTAATGGTATTTTCTCATTCTTCCAATTTTTAGCAAATACAATCCTTGCC
>BHEV01032359.1:0-23251 GCA_004319985.1 Emydocephalus ijimae
AGAGAAGAACTGGCAGACCTGTTGAAAATCCAAGTTACGAATAAGGTTAAGTATCTGGGGATATATTTGACAGCACGATGTCACACATTAAAAGAGAATAATTATATTAAACTTAAACAACAGATAGCTAGAGACTTGAAGAAATGGGAAAATTTGCAATTGTCATGAATAGGGAGAATTTCAACAATTAAGATGAATATTTTACCCAGAATTCTATTTCTGTTTCAAACAATACCAATTAGGCTTGGAAAAGACTATTTTGAAGATTTAAATAAAATTATGTTGAAGTTTATATGGCAAGGTAANTTGTTGACACTAGAATGTCATGATTTGCTGTTGGGTTGGCATGCTTTTTTATGGTATAAGGGAACTAAAACACAGGATTACTTTAGAAGACATTATATACGGGAGTCTTGTGGTTAAACTGGGAGAAGATAAAAAGACAATGTTATTTGAAAATTCCAGTTTGGTTATCGACTATTGAAGCATTTTCCTATCCTATAACTTGTAAGAAGGAACAAACAGTTAGACATGGGGAACTATTGGATGAAAAGGGTGAACTTAAATCGATTCAACATTTTGAGGAACAAGGTATAAAGATAAATTGGTTTTCATATGCGCAAATACATTCAAGGTATGATGAAGATTCTAAAATGGAGGGATTCTATGATAAACAGACTGATCTAGATAAGATCTTGATGGGTACTGATGAGAAGGTGATTAAAAAATTATATGGTTATTTACTGGGAATTAAATTAGAGGAAGAACAAGTTAAAGAAACTATGATTGTTTGGGGGAAGAATTTTGGATATGGGATTGATTTAGAGAAATGGCAAAAATTGTGATCTCAAAATTATAAAAAGAACTATGCCATAATTGTTAAAGCGGGCACATTGCATTAAGTTCTACATTATGTTTTATAAATTACAGTGGCCTGGATCAAGCAACACAGAGAAACCACACTATGGCTTTACATCGTATGAACATATTCCACACACTGAATCTGCAAGTCAATACACAGCATCTTCTGCTTGTTCTCTCTACTAAAATCAAGAACTATGATCTAGAACAGAGGTATCAAACTCTATTTCATTGAGGGCTGCATCAGGGTTGTGTTTGACCTCGGGGGGGGGCATGGCGTGGCCAGGGGGCGTAGCCAGCTCAATGTCTGTTTCCAGCTGCGATGGCCTCCTGCAGCCCTCTGCTAACAAAAACGGAGCTTGGGAGGACTGTGCATGCCCGCCGAGCTCCATTTTTGACCATGGTTGCCTCCTGCAGCCCTCTGCCAGAGAAAACAGAGCTCGGGGGGGCGGTACATGACACCCCATGAGCTCCATTTTTGATCAAAACAGCCTCCTTCCGACCTTTCTGATCCACATGCTCAGCGTCTTACCCACTGAGCCACTGCATCTCTGTGCATTACCTTTAGATGGAAGCAAAATGCAAAAATTGTCCGTGTGTTTGTTCCCCCTGCAGTGGACTTCCACATTCTTTGAAGCCCAAATAGAATAGCCTCTATTAAATAAACAGCTTCAAATTTATTATCAACAATGCAGCACCGAAGAGACTTATATTGTAACTCCATATGGGTATACTTAATTCATCTAAATCCTTTTGGAGGACTTTAACAAGGATCCATGACAAGCATTTCAAAAGTCTGTCTCACAAGGAAACCAAAATATCAGAGGCAAAAGTAAGGCCCCATTGGGGGTTGTTTTAAACTGCATGGTTCAAACTAAATTGCTAAATTGGGACACTCTTCTTAGTTAAGACTAGCAGCTGTTTCTTCTTGAATGAGCGTAGTAAGACAGCAATTTCTTTATAACACTCTTCTGCCTTTGCTAGCTGTGATCACCCAAGGAGAAAAAGAGACCTCATTTACCCTATGGACAATGCTTTAGAATCAGGGATTCTTGCTTAATAATACTTATCGGTCACAATTAATAACTGGACCAGTTAGACTCTTTTAAAGCAGCCGGCCCTCTTGAGCAAAAGCTAAATTTGTAGAAACTATGGCACGTGGAAAGTATTTCTGAAATCAAAACAACCAGGAAGACATACATTTCATTTACCACAATTTTGTCAGCAAGTTGTACCAGATTTCAAAGAAATGGTATGCCCCTTGCAGTGGCTCCCCAAATTATCAGAGAATATCTCACAGCTGTCCTCATCACCTCTGTTGGTAAATATATATTCATCATTTGCTTCTATCCTGTAATGTAAAAAGAACTGATTCACTTGACTTGCCACAGCCCTGATGATGTTACTTAGTATGGGCATTGAAATGTCTGCAAGAAAACAACCAAGCTCAGAGGGCGTCATGGACCTCTCATTTCATCCCCGCGCTGCAAATATTTTCCTTTATTGGTTGCTTTGGGTCACCAGATATAAAGTTCATAATATAATTCAAAAACAAAAACAAGGGACAAACATGGAAGCTGGTTGAATCAAGAAGCCAACATTATTTCATCAACATATTTGCCTCAAACTGCAGTTTTTGAAAGCTTTCAGAGTTCTGAGTTCCCATATCCAGACTCCATTTAGATATCTCAATCCCAACATCATCATTTAAGAGTAAATTCTCTTACAGCTATGCATGCTTCTTTTCCTAGGACTTTCAGGTGTGGTGTTAACTGTCATGTAATCTAACTTTGACTTTGGGGTTATTTCTCACATTATTCGATGAAGAAGATCAAGACTAGGGGTGTTAAACTCAAGGTAAGTGGGGTTGATCCGATCCACAGGGTGCTTAGATCAGGCTTCCCTGGAAACACCTAAGAACTGGGCCAGGGTGCTTCTGTCAGCAAAAACAGAGCTCGGGGGGGGGGCAGGCTCCATTTTTGCTGGCAGAGATCTAGCAAAAGAAACTAAAAACAAAACAAAAGGAGAAATGTTTCCCCTTTTGCATTTGAGCATGCAAGAAGGGACAGGAAAGGAGAAAGGGAAAGAAGAAAGGGAAAGAAAAATAAGGAAAGAGGAAAAGAAAGAAGAAAGGAGAAGGAAGAGGGAAGGAAAAAGAAGAAGGAAGGAAGGAAGGAAGGAAGGAAGGAAGGAAGGAAGGAAGGAAGGAAGGAAGGAAGGAAGGAAGGAAGGAAGGAAGGAAGATTATGAGAGTGAAGGAGGGTCTGAGGGAAGTTCTGCCTTAACCCTTGGCCGCCACAGGTGTCCCCAACATGAGTGATGTCTAGCCAGCTGCACCCACCCCTGATGTCAAACACAACCCTGATGCGGCCTTCAATGAAATTGAGTTTGACACCCCTGATCTAGACCCTTTTTAATGGACAAATGATTCTGCCTAATGTTTTGTTTGGCTCAAGATCATACTTTCTGGATTTTTGTTGGTTTACCCTTGTTTCCAGTGATCGCTACACAGCCTACATGATTTGTAATTAATCACACTAATTATATTTACTCTACATAAGAAGCCAAATTTTAGGTTGGTGCTGAGAAGTAAAAACTGAGAAGCTTCAAGTGTCTTGCAGACTTCTCACCCTTTTATGATAAAAAAAAAACCTGTTTCTCTGTGTACTGTCAATAGAAAAACATGACAAAAATACTGCCTAATAAAAATAGATTTTCTCCTACATTTAGTTGATTAATCTGTCTTTTAAATGTTTCCTAAGTGCAAAATAATCCACAACATAGAGCGCAGGCTATTACTAACATAGAATCAATAGATATTACTATTTGACTTTATTATCATTGAATGGTTTTCCAAAGTGTTGTAGTCATTTAATTTTTTGTTGTCTATCATTTAAACTCAGTGTGTGGATTCCACCAGTTTCAAACACAGTTAAGAACTTTAGCTGTCTTGACATCTTTAAAATATGTAATCATTTACCTTTCATGAATATAAGTCAATATAATCACTTAAACCAGTGTCATGGTATCATCCAACCATTACTATTATTTTGGCACTACAATAATTAGATTACTATAGAAGACATTATATATTACTAGTGGGGAAATCATTATCAAATTAATTCAATATCTTCTCTTATGTGTCCTAACATGTCAAAGTAAAATATGTTTTACTTTTTATTCCATATAAAGAAAATATGAATATTCAATATGAATAGGGGTGGTTAAGACCTTCCAGCTTCTTGGCTGGAATGCCAGAAACCCATGTTCAAGACCCAAACACCATGAAATGGGCTGGGGTGAGCTCCCGTCCTCATCCTTCTGTCTTCTGTCAATCTAGCAGTTTGAAAACATGCAAATGTGAGTAGCTAAATTAGGTGCCCCTTTGGTAGCAAAGTAACAGCACTCCATGGCATCATGCTGGCCATATGACCACAGAAATGTTTTCAGACATCACTGGCTCAATTACCTTGAAACAGAGATGAGCACTGCCCCCACAGTTGGCAACGACTAGTGGAGTAAAATCTGCTAAAATCTATGACTATCGAACAAAACTATGCAGTACCTTGTAACACAATTGCTAAAGAACAGAACAGAGTTCTCTTGCTACCATCTTTTAAAATCATAACATTGGTCTGCGGTACAATATGCTTCTTTTGATTCTCATATAAAGAGTGTATTCCAGAATGCTAGGATATTGCAAGTTGCAGAGAAATACAGAATTTCCAAGATTTGAACAGAATTTCCAAGATTTGTATCTTCTCGATGTGATAGACTATAGTTCTTAGGAATTCGTAGCCAACATGTTGTTACTGACTGGGAGTTAGAGTGTTATAGTCCACTCATCAGAAGGCCACCCATTTTGGGATGAATCTATAGGGCAAACCTAGTGAATAACCCTAATAAAAATCATCATCAAGGCTTGCATCAGAAATCAGATTCTAACAGGGTAATCCAATCCATAATAATGTATGTCCTCCAAAATGTCTGATTGTTCAGCAATGTGTGAAGAGAGGAGAGACAAGAGAGTAGATCAAAGATAAAATTCAATCAAGTCCAAGGAAATATTTTTCAGAAACAATCAGTAAAGTCAAGATTGATCTTTCACCACTTCAAACACCACTTTTTCTAAGATTTTCCTAGCAATGGTGAGAATTGGAGAATAGCAAGGAGCATCTTTTGTGAGCTCAGGTTAATATATTATTAAAGAATGGTTGAACTGGGAGCACAACAACTCCAGTAAATAATTGTTTACAAATATTTATTGTTTATTTATATACATTTATTACTTTTATAAATAATTCAAGGTGGCAAACATACCTTCCTCCTCCTATTTTCCCTGGGCTGAGATATTGTGACTGGCCTAAAGTTACCTGTTGGTTTTCATGCCTAAGATGAGACTAGAACTCACAGTCACCTGATTTCTAGCCTAGTGCCTGAACCACTACACCAAACTCACTCTATGCAATATCTTTATAAGTAACTCACAGCAATTAGATTCTTGTTTTATTCCTGCTGCATGTAGCAAGGAAGATGACACTTTTTTTTCTCCACGGATAAATCAGTCTGCCCTTGGGTCTTGTTTATATAACAGTTGCTAGACGCATTGTCTGTATGACAATTCTTTCTTTCAATTCACTTAGCTAGATGTTATTAGCTAACATAGGAAAGAATCAGGATAAACTTTTAAAGGGCCTGGCGATATTCTCGAGCTCCGAAAACTGAAACTGTCATAGAAGTCATGCTCCAAGCTTAGCCGTTTTGCTAAGGAATTAGCCGCTAAGGAATTAGCCGCTAAGGAATGAGCCAACTGAAAATGCTTCGTTCTTGGGGCCATAAAATATGTAACCACACAAGGACAAAATTTTGTGCTTTACCCAGGCGATAGCTCCAGTGACTTGATTTCCTAAAGAATATCTGTTGGATGCTTACAGCAAGTAACCAAATCATTCAACTCCTTCTGCCACAAGCAGGAAGATATTCCCTTCCCTTCGAGAAGAAGGCGCATTCCCATATCTGTCTTCTGTTCTCCTATAAGAGGCAAACCTTTGTGATGCAGTTAAGACTCCCTGATAGGCAACCTCCCTTTCAAGCTTGTAGATGAAAGACAACAGCATGGGAAACCAACACACTGGAGCAGCAAGCCAGATTTACCCTCCGTAATGGGGCCCTGTGTGCCATCATTTATTCTTGCTGGCAGCAAATTTTTACCAGAAGGTCTTTTCTCCATGGGTTCCAGAGACTTGTTTTTATTAACTGTTAAAGGGTGGCAGGAATCTGCTTTTTTTGCTTGCATGCTTGTACTCTCAGGCTGTAAATCAAGGGACAGAAAGTGGCCATTTTCTGTTCATGTGCAGAGGATCTCAATCTTCTCAAGACATGACCTTGATTACTAAGTTCATAATGCTGCAGGTTCACTTTTTAATTACATACTAAACAACTCGTGAAACGTCGAGTCATTCTTCTTTTCGCATATAATATAGGCTTGCACCATTACCCCTCCCCTCAAAACCCTCGAGTCAGCCCCAATGAAACCATCACCTCTTCCTCTTCCTCAACTGACTGTGGAACTTCCTGCCACTTTGCTGGGGAGAGAGGGAACCAAGAAAAGCCATGAACCATAAGGAAAAGTGCATCCCATTCCCCATCCTCACATGTCCCCAAGGCCCCTTCCCTACAGGGAGGCTCACCCATTACCAGAGTTCCCCAGCAAGACCTACCATGGCAGGAGGCAACAGAGTCACTCCCTTGTTCTTACCTCATCTGCCACCATTAATTTATTTATTTTTTTCAAAGTTTGGGCTTGTTTCAAAAGTAGCCAATAGCCTCTGGCCCTTTAGGCTTTGCAGGCAGCCAATTGGGGGGCACGGGTCAGAGAAAAGTGGGGAAAAGGATGTGGATATGCTCTTCCCTTGTACTACTTAATCTACAGGTTTCTGGGAAATGTAGTCAAAAGTTGTGGAGGCTCAGAAGCTAATGAGAACACAGAAATCCTTCATTCCTTCCATGCTCAGGACCTCACCATTTGGATGCTTCTCAGCAGATTAAAAAAAAATGAAAGGAACTTGATCATGGTAGAGAAAAATGGAAGAAATAAAACACTTTAGTTCATCAGTTGAGCAGACCAGAGCAGTTAGTTTTGAAACAATAGCAAATTATTCATTTTTATACAAGAGCAACTGGACTTTCTGGTTTTTCTTTGAAGACATTTCATTTTTTTCATCCAAGAAGCTTCTTCAGCTCTGACTGGATGGTGGGGAATGGAAGGATTTATACTTCTTGCAGACAGCTGGTCGTTTGCATTCTTTTAGTGGGTCATTAAAGTCACCTGGAGGTTTATCTGTGTCCTCAGGGTCACCATTAGTGGTACCAATTGGTGTGGAGCCTTCTTGGATAAGAAGTGAAAACATCTTCAAAGAACAACCAGAAAGTCCAATTGCCTCTTGAAAAAGCACCTTTGAGACAGCCAGGAGCTGGATGAATGAGAATTTCCATAGACATTTTTATACCGTTCTTCATTATTTTTTTTAAAAAGGGTATTTGGCATTTGCTGTCAAAAATGCCTCTGGCTATCATATTTTGTGGAGATGGAGAACATGCATTTGTGGTTCCACCCCAACTCCTACCCACCCATCCCCCAAATCCTCCCAGGACAACATCCAATTCAACTAAGATTTAAGCTTTTATACACAAAGTACATAGCAAAAAAAAAAAAAGTTCCAGTATATGTTGCTGAATGTATTAGACTTATCATACGGCAACAGCCCTATTGCTCATTTGGCATCACATATCCTCTTCAGTGTATGTGTGTGATTTCACCATCTGAGATAAGATTCGTACCGTTTAGTATTTTCTCCTCATTCTGAATTTCACTCATCCCAGGGCTCTGGATCTACTCAGAGTTCGACTAACGTAACCTCCAAGGAATACCACAAAGGGCACTTTTAATGAAGGGCAGTTTGATTGTTTCATAACAGATGTTTGCAGGAAATGTACCAAGAGGCGCGATGGTGAAATAATGGTACTTGGAAAAGCAGAAGGTGGAGCAGCTGTTGCACTTCGTAGGAGCAAGAACCTGGCAGTGTGAGAATCAAAGCTAGTTTCCCCTTGTGTCAGAAACCTAACAAAAAATAGTGACACAGGAAAGAAAGGATAAGGTTGCCACTGCTGGTTGAAACACAGTAGCATGCAGCTTTGCCATATTTCCCCAATTAGAAGCTCATGCTCCATTGCCCTGCTTCTTCCTATGGCCAAATTACTCAATCTACCAAATGACTTAATGCAGGTCATGCAGAAACGCCTTACCGCCTGACAGTCTCGCCATGAAAAAGAACGAGTGGTTTATACAATAGAACGAAGGCAAGAGAATACGGGCAGCCATCCTTGTCCTTCGAATGAATTCAGGAATTTTTGTACTCACTCTTGGTTTTCGAGAGAGATTTCAATACTAGCAACTAGCAAAAGGAAAAACTGAATGATCGTGCCCTTTTACGATGGTGAAAGATTGTATCTCATTTAGGAGGGAGGGGCAGAGGGGGAGGCTAGCAAAACAGGCATATGGCACTCCCAATTATTCCTACTAATAACAAATTCTAGCAATGGAATAGGCAGAAGAAGCAGAAGTAAAATGTATTACAGGTAATCCCCGATTCATTTAGTGACCGGTCAAAGTTACAATGGCACTGAAAAAAGTGACTTAGCAATAGCAGTAGCACTTAGACTTATATACCACTTCACAGTGTTTTACAGCCCTCTCTAAGTGGTCTACAGAGTCGGCACATTGCCCCCAACAATCTGGGTCCTCATTTGACTGACCTCAGAAGGATGGAAGGCTGAATCAATCTTGAGCCTGGTGAGATTCGAACTGCCAAATTGCAGTCAGTCAGCAGTCAGCAGAAGTAGCCTGCAGTACTGCATTCTGACCAATGCGCCACCATGGATTTAAGACCATTTTTCACACTTAAATGATTATTGCAGCATCCTCATGGTCACATAACTAAAATTAAGATGCTTGGCAAGTGGCTCGTATTTATGACGGTTGCAGTGTCCCAGAATCACGGGATTGTCTTTTGTGCCCTTCTGACGAGCAAAGTCAATGGGAAGCCAGATTCACTTAACAACTATGTCACTAACTTAACAAATTCACTTACAAACCCTGGCAAGAAAAATTTGTAAAACAGGTAAAAACTCACTTAACAAAGGTTTCACTAAGCAACTTAAATTTTGGGCTCAATTGTGATCATAACTTGAGGACTAACTGTATTTACCAGCAATCAATCAGCATAAATAGAACTATGGTGGGTCAGCTGAAAAGACTGTCATGTCTCATTTACTGTCTTCCTATTTGCTAACATGCCAATCCAGGAAGGGCAGACAGCCCATCTCTCTCAACAACTAACTAATGAAGGTTACTATAGGAGATGATCAGGTTGAGCCTGAAGGAGGGGTCAAATGAGTCATCAGTCTGGAATCCCTTCCCGCCCACAAGAGATATAAGTCCTGCCCCCCTTGAATTCCATTGACTCTTATCTACCGTCAATTTGCTTTGACCATTGTTAGTTCAGATTCTTAGAGTGCATTAACATACAATAAACCATTTGAATGGCCTGGACTCCCGATTTCCTGTGCTTGACATTTACACATAGCCATAATGAACTGAATCCATTGAAAGCCTTTTCTCCTCGCATTTGCCTGATGCCCTTTCAGAGCCATTCAGATTAACAAGCATTTCTACGTTTTATGGTAAGGATTTGAATGGCTACAAATATGATCTATCTGATGTACTTGGATGCTAATATTATCTCCCTATTGCACATCATTTTAACCTCTCTTACCATGTCACCTTATTGAATAGATAAAAAGACCCCAAATAATCAACGTTTTCTCAGAAGAAATGCTTCAGTCCCCTGACAATTCAACTACATGTTTCTCCAAATGTTCTAACCAATGTACAATGATCAGAGTTTATATGATATGTAAAATAAAATGTGCTTTGTTTGAAAGCCTTTAGTTTTAATTCCCAGACTGGAATTTGTATATTTTTTCTCAACAGCAGGACATCTGTTTGACTTTTAATTGAACAAACTTAAGATCGCTTTCCCAGCTTTGATTCTATCAACATATATTTGAAATTAACCATCACCTTGAACCTGTTACATAACTTTTATGCACCATACCTATTTTCCTGGTTTGGAGAGATCCAATTAGATCTCTGCTGTTCCTTTGTACAAACTTGGTCCCCTCATTATTCGCTCCTAATCCTTGATCATTAACCTTGAAAGAAAGTATTGCATGCTTAAAATTTAGAGAATCATGCTATTCATAATGAAAGCATTTATCAGTACATCTTTTAGCCTTCAACAGCTAAAGTTCCCTTTATTATTAATAGAGTTTGCTGAAAGATATTTTTAAAAAATCACATGATTTTTCAGTCAATACAGCTTGCATCATGATGTTTTGTTAATATAAATCTATGTCAGTAGGAAATGGGAGGTGAAATAGTCGAGGAGAGCTGTTGTATACCACTAGTTTTGATTGTTACATCGAAATCGTAAAGTTGTTCATACAAATCTGACTTTTTAAAACTTCTGAAGTTCTCAAAGAAGCGTCACCCATATGATAAAATGCATTAGTGATTATTACATCTAGAACTCTTGGACAGGAAGTGTGTGTGTTTCTACTTTAAAGATCAGGAAGAAAAAGTTATGTCCAGGATGCATGTATAAATTGGCTAAATTCCACAATTTATACACAATTTTCTATGTTTAATCAGTGAAGAAGAATACAGTTTGAAGCATCCTTTAACAGAACAAACACAGGCTATTTATTTACCTTTGTAGTTAAGAGCAAGTTGCTGAACATGGGATTTAAGATATAATGCTTCAAGAAACAATCACTGTGGAATTATTTTCCAATGGTGGACATCCTCAGGGAACACATTTGTCATTTTAATTATGCTGATTTGTAAGAATACTGATTACTGTGTATGGATATAGGAGTACCCACAGTACGTCTAAGGGGGTGTGGTGACTTAGCAGTTAAAATGCTGATCTTATCAGCTGAAAAGTGAACAGTGTAGGTTCGAGACCCAAGTGTCATGTAAGCTCCCATTCTTGCCTCAGTTCCTGCCCACCTAGCAATTCTAAAGCATGAACATGTAAGTAGATAAATAGGTACCCTTTCATTTGGAAAATAATAGCGTTCCATGTGCCTCAGCATATAGTCATGCTGGCCACATGACCCCAGAAATATCTTCTGACAATGCCAGCTTTCTTGGGTAAGAAACAGAGATGAGCACCACTCCCCAGAGTCAGAAATGACTGGCCAGAGGAAAAACTTTACTTTATAATATATCTGCCTATAATATTGCTTAGAGTTTCTTAAATGGAATATCATAGCAAAAACACTTCTGTTTAAATTCACCTATTTTAAAAAGTGCACGTGGTCACAACCATTCATTTAGTGACAGTTCAAAGTTAAACAAGCAAAGTCAATGGGGAAGCCAGATTCCCTTCACAATTATGTTACTAACTTAACAACTGCAGTGATTCATGTAACTGAAAGAAAGGTCATAAAATGGAGAGATACTCACTTAAAACTGGCTTGCTTACCAGCATAAATTTTGGGTTCAGTTGAGGACTACCTGTCCCATTTCCATGAAACTGATTTTTATTTTACATTTCCTTCCATTTTGCAAGGTATATCCAATTTAACTTCTCTTTGTTGAACTGCATGTGCAATTCATATCGAACTGGATCAGCCTACCCATTTAGCGGAGATAGAAGTTTGAAATATTGAGGGATTGGCAGTGGCACCGAAAGTCCGTAGAACATTTTATTGATTTCATATATCCTTTTTGGGCTCCTGTGCCGAATATTGTATGCTCGCGCACTCTTGCTTACAAACCAACACCCAGAAGGCAATGTACACGGGGGGGGGGCTATGCCCCCTGTGCATCAAGCATCTCTGCACATGCACATGCATCTCCTATGCACCCCTGTCGCCTGTGCACCAGATACCTGACAATCAGCAGTCGGGTAGGTGTTGTGTGTGCATGCACAATAGACCTGCTCTGGGCGGAGGGCTCGTGTGCTGGCAGTAAATGGCTCTGCGTGCCATAGGTTCACCATCACAGATATAACCTTTCCTACAGCCCCTAAGATTACCGTGTGCAAATTGTCAAACAGTGGCAGCACTTCAAACAGTGGTAAGCACTTCTTTGGTCAGGTAAGGGAATGAGGAAAGTTAATTTTACTTTCCAATTCTGTGTCCAATTGAACTTCTCTCTGCTGTTATCTGATTACACTTTGTAGTTGCCAAGCTGTAGAAACAGATATAGCTTCCGTAGCCAAAGATTAATTCATTTTCAGAAACATATTTTTATTTATACTTTTATTTTAGTCTGCAGTAATTTTGAATGTTGATCCAAGTCAGCATGTGTGCTATTTTTAAATCAGTACAACACAAATACACTCTTGAAAAATCGCAATTAGTCTTTCTTGTTTCTGAAATAAACCTTTTTCCCTAGCCAAGATCTATTGTACATATTAAACAGATATCTTTGCCATGCAAATTTTCCACCACATTTGAGTGCAATTAAAATCTGAATTATCCTGACATCTTAGTCTTGAAAACTGCTGCTATGGGGGAATTTGTCAACTTTTCTGAAATATGTCTTTTTTTAATGTCCCACAATGACCTCGAGGGGGGTTTCACAAGGACCATTAAGAAAGCTTTTAACTAAGGCCAGATTTTGAATAGAAGAGACAGCATTTTTAACTTAAATGTACCGACCAGTTGATAAAAAGTAAAAAACGTTGTACCGGGAATCCATGGGAAGATAAACAAACCAAACCAAATGGACCTCTTCTGTTTTTTCCCAGAACCAAGAAAAAGATTGGAAATGTTGATGCCACCAGCATATCCTGCTACCACCCAGTAGAGTTACCAACTGAGCTGCAAAGGGAAGCCAAGGAAGTGAGAATGTGCAAATGAAGCCTCATCTAATGATCCCTCATTTACAAAAGCTCAAAGTATTTCCCCACGTTTTCCTCAAAATTTAAACTTAATGTGAAAATACAGTGCACACAAGTGGTTGCAGCCTGAACATGAGCTAACCTGCTTTGCATGCACAACTAGTATTCTCGGATGTGTGACACAGATATAGTTAGGGCTGTTTTAGTTTCATCTGTTAGCCTGCTACAATGTGTGGGTGTACACAGCTTGGCAGAACAGAGTGTTTATTTATAATAAGTGAAATGGAGCAGATTTCTGAAGATACTATCCACTCTTTCCTTGGCCCTCCTCTTCCATTTCCTCTGAGTTATGGCTTACATTCATGATTTTCCATTCTTATTATTTCAGATTTCATCCTAGAAGCAGCCCAACAGTTACAAGATTGTTAATGACGCTAACAACATTCAATATTACCATTTAGACTATGGCTGCTAATACTCATTACAACATCAGAATCAGAATATTGTTTTCTTCAATTAAAACTTAAAAGAGGAAAGGAAAAAAAAAATTCCTGTGCCTTTTACTAACTTCAAAACTTGAAAAGCTGAAACCAAAAGTGGTCACTGAGAGACAATAGAATGACTTGTCTGCACATCCTATAAGTGCTAAAGGATGTAGTATACATTTGATCCATTTAGCCTGTGCATTTGCTTGCACAAACAAAACAAAACAAAAACTGTTAGAGTGGACACAAAGAAGAGAGAGTGGACGCAAAGAACGGAGACGAGGCATCGAATGGTGACTCCAACTCTTTATTAGTGACTTCAAAACAGAGCGAAATAATAGGGCAGCAGCAGCTCCTTTTATAGAGCTGGCTGCTGTCACAACACCCAATGATTTGAGTTTGCTGCACTGGAAAGCATCCAATCAGTGGCGACCCACTAACAGCCAATCAGATCAGCCGAGAACGACCAATCACGATCCGCTATCAGCGGGCCAATCAGAAGTGCAGGTTTACGAGCCTGCTGTGAAAGTAAAACTATTAGAATTGCAAGCTAACGAGTTTGCTTAGTTCGGAACAAAAACAGTTGAGGAATCCCATATAATACCACTGGTGTGCAGTCAAATAAATGAGTAAAAGTCAGGACAAATCATTTTATTTAGAAAGACAAAGAGGAGGAATTATATATTTTCATCTCTCTGTCCTTAGAGCAAGCTTTTAGTAGAAAGGTCATTTTGTAGGATAGGTTGATTAACTTCCTTCACACTGGTGTTTTTTATGTGCTGACAACAGTTCTCATTATGCACAGTTCCAATTCGTTTGAGATAGCAAGTTGGGAAAGTTAATGTGGACTAGCTATAATTAAAATTATATATTATATATGAGAGAAATAGAGAATTCTGTTTCCTGAACAGTTGCCTTTCTTTACAAGTGGTATGGGCCAATCCATTGTACTAAGACAGGGGTGTCAAACTCGTGGCCCATGGGCCAGATGCATCATACACTTGCTATATCCATTCTGTTTAGCAAAGAAGGGGGAATCACAATATATCACATGATGACGTGACATCACGAATTTGACACCTGTGCACTAGGGGGAATCTCCTACCCATGATTTATTGAATAAGGCACAATTGATGACTTCACACTATTTAGACCAATTTGTTTTGCAGGATAGAATATTCCTTTGCTGAGCTATTATAATAGCATCTTTAGAACCGGAGAAAGATTCACCTTCTTACTAACTGGACATTCCTCCATTATTGGTTAGTTAAGTAATAGTGTCTTTACCCAGAGCCCATGAAGAGACTGACATAATTTAGGAAGTAAACTGAATTCTAAGAAGCAAAACAAACCAGTTGCTTTGATTTTTGAAACTTGATCACATTAAAAAAAATGGTGAATAATCTCAAGAAATATCCTGCTATTAGGGAGGTGGGGTTGCCAAAGATTTGATAGCTATGCCACCAATTCCTGTGGAAGCGAATTGCAGTAAAAGACCATGGAAGAGTGTGGTATTCTTTGTTTAACAACATCTAGGTTACTGGTGGGATTCAAAATTTTTTACTACCGGTTCTGTGGGCGTGGTGTGGCTTGGTGGGCATGGCAGGGGAAGAATATACTGCAAAATCCCATTCCCTCCTCACCCCACTAACCTGCTTTCCAGATCCATTCTCTTCCAGTTCCATTCTCAGGGCAAAAAAAGAAGACCCGAATCAGCTGAGACTTAGGAGGCAGAGAATAGATGGGGGCAGGGCCAGTCAGAGGTGGTATTTGCAGGTTCTTCAAAAAATTTCCACTACCGGTTCTCCAGAACTGGTCAGAACCTGCTGAATGCCACCTCTGATCTAGGTAGAACGGAAAAGGTGGTGCAAAGACAGAAAATAAGCAATGAGTTATCCATTGATACTCTGCTGACAGTTGATGACAACGTTGATGGTATGTGGAAGCAGAATGTCTACCACACACCCAGTGGAATACTGAGGGAGACACTGAGGAGAATCATACTTGTTATATCTGAAGTTCACAAGCATTCCAAGTCAAGGAAAAAGCAGAGGAAAGAATGTTGTGAATCAATAAAATGTTTAATAAAGATTATTAAGAGCTTGAAGTAAAGTGCAGGGTTTTGGCCCTGCACTTCTGATTGGCCGATAATAGCGACATCAGATTGGTCC
This sequence comes from Emydocephalus ijimae, assembly GCA_004319985.1. Lineage (NCBI taxonomy): Eukaryota > Metazoa > Chordata > Lepidosauria > Squamata > Elapidae > Emydocephalus > Emydocephalus ijimae. The sequence goes on from BHEV01032359.1 coordinate 15,493, forward strand.
ATTCAGGGGAATCTGATTGGCTATTAACGAGCCTCTCCCATTGGTTAATGGAGCTAGCGCTCCCTGTGTTTCATTGGTTAAATAAGTTAAGAGTTTCCTATATAAAGGGGCCCATCGTGGCCATTGAGCTGAACTGTTCACATGTAAATAAAGAGTTTGAAGTTCACTGTTTCACCGGCTCATCTCCATCCTTGCACCCATGCTCAGAACATAACACTGGCGACGAAGGTGGGATGTGGAGACATCAGAGCTCGCTGAACAATGAAGAACCATAACCGAGCATGTGGCTGAACACACCAACGGCGGAACCATATCCGGCAGCGTTATACCACCCGCTCCATTCGACCCAGCACAAGAAGACTGGGACTCATATATGGATCGCTTCCAGATGTTTCTGGAAACCAACAATTTAAAGGATGCCACTACCGGAAAGAAACGAGCGGTATTCCTAACTCATTGCAGGCCAACTGTATTCAAGATGGCCAAGGCACTAGCAAAACCGGCAGAAGTAAAGTCTATGGACTGGGACGTCCTCGAACCACTGCTGAGGGCTCACTACGCACCGATCGTGCCAACGCTCGTGAGAAGGCATGAATTCTATCAGAGAAGTCAGCGGAAGGGCAAAAGCGTTGCCGATTTCATCGCAAATCTCCGGAATCTGGGAGGCCTATGTGAGTTTACCGATTTGGAAGAAGCCCTAAGAGACCGAATCGTTCTGGGATTAGATGCACCAGGCACTCAAGTAAATTAATGGCAAAGGGCGACATTACCCTTAAAGACGCCATAGCTCAAGCTACTGCAGCAGAAGCAACCAGGAAGTCGGCTGCCCAAATGTGCCACACCCACGCACCCACGCACCCACACTTGGAATTGAAGTAGCCGGCATTCACCGAAGCTACAGCAGCGATTGGGAAGAAGACCTCGTCCACAAATTCCAGGACGTCTTCATGGAAAAATTAGGCAAGTACAAGGGGACCCTGATATCGTTTAACCTCAATCCTGAAATAGCTCCCATCCACCTTAAGCCTCGTCGAGTTCCCTTTGCCCTTAAACCAAAGATTGACGAGCAGCTTGATAAATTAATAGCCCAGGGGGTGCTAGAACCAACCGATCACTCTCCCTGGGAAACCCCAATCGTAACACCCATCAAGCCGGATGGATCAATAAGAATTTGTGGGACTACCGAGCCACCCTGAACCACGCCCTTCAACAAAACGCTTACCCGGTACCGGTGGTACAACACCTCCTCCATTCCCTGGGGGGCAGAAAAGTCTTTGCTAAACTAGACTTAGCCCAGGCATACCAACAACTGCCTGTTGACAAAAAAACGGCAGAGGCCCAAACAATCGTTACACACAGAGGTGCGTTTAAATGTAACCGACTCCAGTTCAGAGTGAGCGTAGCCCCGGGAATCTTTCAAAGCCTTATGGAGAGGCTATCACAAGGGATAAAAGGTGTTGTTCCATATTTTGATGATGTGTTAATCGCAGCCCCAACCCAGAAAATACTAAAGGAACGCCTGAGGTTGGTTCTCCAGAGATTTAAAGACTCCGGTCTCAAAGTTAAAAAGAACAAGTGTTATTTATGTACGGATCACGTAGAATTTTTGGGACATTTAATTGATAGTCAAGGCATTCACCCCACCGATAACAAACTCAGAGCGATCAAGAACGCCCCAAAACCCCGGAACAAAGCTGACCTCCAGGCTTTTCTGGGCCTTATCAATTTTTATAACATTTTCCTGCCTCACAAAGCAACCGGAGCTGAGCCCCGACATCGTTTATTGGACAAAAAAGCAACCTGGGTATGGGGACATAGAGAAGAACAGGCGTTTCGATATGTAAAAGATTTATTGACTTCTGATTCTGTCCTGATGCAGTATAATGAAACTTTGCCTTTAACGATCACGTGTGATGCATCCCCATTCGGGGTGGGCGCCATTTTAAGCCACATTTTGCCAAACGGTAATGAAGCCCCTGTTGCTTATTTCTCAAAGACGTTATCAAAAACAGAACGCAACTACAGTCAACTTGACAAGGAGGCCCTTGCTATAGTCTCCGCGGTTAAGAGATTTCATGAATATGTGTATGGCCGAGCATTTACCATAGTGACTGACCACAAACCTTTACTGGGAATAATTGCGGGAGATAGGCCAACTCCGTATATATTATCTCCCAGAAGGACCCGCTGGTCAGAATTTTTGGCGGCATACAATTACAAATTACAACATCGCCCTGGGAAAGCCATTCCCCACGCCGACGCATTGAGCCATGCCCCTCTTCCAGAGACTATTGATGACCCCGCTCCAATGGTCACAACGCTGCAGATTGAGACACTTCAAACACCGCCATTAACAGCCCGGGATATCGCAATGGAAACGAAACGCGACCCCATTCTAGCATGAGTCCTCAGTTGGGTCGAGCGGGGATGGCCGTTAGACCAAATATCTGACGACTGCGCCCCACTCAAAAATCGGCAAACAGAACTATTTTCTCAAAAGGGCTGCATTATCTGGGGTGATAGAGTCGTCATCCCAGAGCGGTTGTGACCAGCGATACTAAGGACCTTGCACGATGGCCACCCCAGCATCGTGCGTATGAAAGCCCTCGCACGAAGCTATGCATGGTGGCCAGGTATTGACAAGCAGATAGAGACATGGAAAAAAGCCTGTCCCAAATGCCAGGAAGTAAGCAACGCCCCAACCGAATGGGAAACGCCGAGGGGACCATGGTCCCGCATTCATCTGGACTTTGCGGGTCCTACTAAGGGACACACATTCTTACTGACGGTGGATGCCTACTCGAACTGGCTTGAAATCCATGAAATGAGGAACACAACGACCGAAGCAGTAATCAGAAAACTGAACAGACTCTTTGCGACACACGGATTACCAGACATTCTGGTATCCGACAACGGGCCTCAATTTACCGCGCTGTCCTTCGAACAGTACCTGGCGGACCGCAGTATCCGACATGCGCTAACTTCGCCAGCACATCCTGCGGCCAACGGAAGGGCCGAGCGCATGGTACAATTCGTCAAGAAAACTTTGCATTAGATGGACTATGGTGACATAGAAGACAAGATTAACCGGATACTCCTTTTAGAGCATATCACTCCGCACAGCGTCACCAATAAAACTCCCGCCGAGTTATTAATGGGACGGAAGCTCTGCTCCCACCTCGACCGCCTACATCCAGCATATGAACCTGAAAAGCCACACGGTTCTAGCGGGAAATGTTGTAATTTCCAGGTAGGCGATTTGGTTTTCGCGAGGAACTTTTCGGGCGATCAGTTGTGGGTCGAGGCAACTATACTACAAGTAACTGGCCCTAGATCCTACCGTGTAAAATGTCATGACAATAGAATTTGGAAATGCCATATTGATCAGCTGCGCTCAAGGCTACAGTTGGGGATCTCCGAGCCCCCTGATTTCCAAACAGAGGGGGGAGGAGATAGCGAGGAAACTGAATTCGAAGCGGCAGAAAGTTTAAGCGGTAGTAATGACTGCTCAGAGGCAGCACGAGATGGACCCGGAATGGGGGTGGCCTCGCCTCAAAGAGATGCTGAAAGCAGTAGTGATGACGAAAATTCGAACGCGGAACGGGAGGCACCTTTTTCATCAGATAACGTCCTACCCCAACAAGACTGTAGCCAAATACCGGGAGGACAACGAAAATCCAATAGACAATCGAAACAACCTGCCTACCTCAAAGACTACGTGACCACACCCCTTAAACGGAACCCGGGGGGGAAGGGGTGTTGTGAATCAATAAAATGTTTAATAAAGATTATTAAGAGCTTGAAATAAAGTGCAGGGTTCTGGCCCTGCACTTCTGATTGGCCGATAATAGCGACATCAGATTGGTCCATTCAGGGGAATCTGATTGGCTATTAACGAGCCTCTCCCATTGGTTAATGGAGCTAGCGCTCCCTGTGTTTCATTGGTTAAATAAGTTAAGAGTTTCCTATATAAAGGGGCCCATCGTGGCCATTGAGCTGAGCTGTTCACATGTAAATAAAGAGTTTGAAGTTCACTGTTTCACCGGCTCGTCTCCATCCTTGCACCCATGCTCAGAACATAACAAATAACTTTATCCGGATATCGAAAATCTGTTCCTGTTTCCTTCTACCATCTTTAAGAACATGAAATGTTCCCTAACACAGAAGCCCACAATCTTTTGGGCACCAGGGACCAGTTTCATAGAGGGAACGGAGGGGTGTATTTTTGTGTGCTTCCTGCATCCCTCAAGATGGGGCTTCGCTTGTTTATGTGTCCTGGTTTCTAGCATGCCACGGCCCGATGCCAGTCCATGGGGTGGGAATCCCTGCCCTAACATGTTCAACTAAGCACCATCACTGTTTTCACCAAACTGAGAAGCACTGATAAAATTTACTTTGGTTCGAATCAGAATTGTAAAGAAAAGAAAACTTAGCTTCCATCTTTAAACTAGATGGAGGACTTCTTTTGACCATGACAAGATACTAAAATTCTGAACTACTTCTTGGATTGTAGCCTATGCTTTAAAAATGCCTCTAGACTCACTCTGGCATTTTCCCTGTTTTCTTAAGCATGCTCCCAAAAGAATAAAAAAACTTTGTGGCATATATTTTGGGTCTCTGCTCTTTATTGCAATTTTTTTTCTCTAGTGCTGCAAGCCTGTTGCAAAGTGTGTGTGTGTGTGTGTGTGTGTGCTGATGACACATACACCCAAGCATATATGGACGTGCATGCTTAAATAAGTAGGTCAAATCCTACATCCTCCAGCACTGAACTTTGGGAAAGGATCCAGTATAAAAGAAATCCATTATTTCTTTATTCTGTTGACATAAAATATATATCCCCATCACAGCTGGTGATTTCCACAGGGACAAAATGTGCAGTTTTCAAAATGCATGCAACATTTGATCCTAGCAAAAAGGTCGAGAAGCAATACAGCTGTGGTCCGTCACAAAGCAAAACATTTTTTAAAGATATATTTTCCCATAGGAAAAAAAAAAAGAAGAAAAAAGAGTTACGTGTGGTATTTAAAGAAGCAGTCTGAAGTACGCTGTTGAAAAATAATTTCCTGTATTATAAATGGAAGTAGCTAAACTCAATCCAAGGAAGGTTAAAAGAATAGAGACAGTCATTTGCATATCATGCATTAATTTTCACACTGAAATCTATATTTTTTTTCCTAAACAAACATCAGAATATCTTGCTTCCAAAAGCTAACATCTGCACTATAAATCTGTCCTCACTCACCCAGGAATAAGTCCAACTGAATGAAATGGGACATCTTTCCAAATATATAGTAGATAATTGCCTTGCTGCCAACTTGTCTTTTATAAACACGTGAATGTCTTTTGTCCTGCTCTCCCCAGTCAGCGCATGGAGTTTGTTTGATTAAACCCCAGCTTTTTATAATGTCAGGAAAAATATTTTCAGAAGGGCAGAAACTGAAATGGGATTAGAATGGAACCCAGACAGCAGAGGGAAGGAAAAGACAATGGCTTCTATATCCATTCATCTCACGTGCTTGTGCAAAAAGAGCCAATTCTTCATTTAAGTATTTTGTGAGGGATAACAACCAGCCACGTTTCCCTTGATTTTTCAGGAAGAGACCTATAGAGGTTAATGGGACTCTAGCTATCCATTCATACCTTCCTCTCTTTACCACACACATTCCTTTTCCATTCCCAGGACTGCTAGAAAAAGGAAGCAGCTTTATTCTCCTCCCTTTCTGCGATGAACCTGCTCTGAATCACTGATATCCAGCTGGTTGGCAGAGAATGGGCCAAGATATCAAGCCACCATGGGTACAGAAATAGCAAGCAGGAACACTCGTGGCTTTTATCTGTTTTATGAGCTATCAGCCAGGAAACAGCATTTATGGCAGAGGACTGCATGCCAAAATAATATGAAAAAAGAGCATTTTAGTCAAAAAAGGATGTTGTTGAGAAAAGGGAGCAACAGTCTCTTCCTGCAAACAAGCTTTAAGGGTAAGTAACTTTATGAACAAACCAGTGAGTAAGTTGCATCCTAGTGCAGGGGTCCCCAACCTTGACAACCTTAAGACTTGTGGACTTCAACTCCCAGAATTCCTCAGCCAGCAAAGCAAAACAAAGCTGGCTGAGGAATTCTGAGAGTTGAAGTCCACAAGTCTTAAAGTTGCAAAGGTTGGAGACCCCTGTCCAAGTGGGCACTATTTGGAAAAATAGTCTCAGCCTGCTGTCTCCCTCATCACATCTCCATTTTCAATATAGTGTCAATATAATTCAATATAATTTCTAGATGCTCATTATAAATGCCACTTTTTCAATGCTGCATCTAAGAGACAGAAACTATGGGATTCTGTTAGGAATCTGTCCACCAATTAGTTGGGTTGGCAATACATAAACCAGCAATGTATGTTTGTAGCTTTAAGACAAAATCACTGTAATATTCCTATTGGTTGATTATATTGTGAATTACCATAAGAGGAATCTAGAGATCATAGCTTGCTCTCTCTGACATTTTGTCTCTCTGATATTCTATTGCGATCTAAGGCTCTCTGTTGTATTTATGCTGTGCTTATACTTTGATATCTCTGTTTATTGTAAATGACAAAGGCAACTGGGAAGAAGACTTTGTAACTGGATATAATTTGGACTGTTAAATGTATATGACCTGGAATGTTTATTGGACTGTGTTGTGTATACAATAATGCAATAAAGGTCTGAGCTTGAGGTAAAGTGCAGGGTTCTGGCCCTGCACTTCTGATTGGTTATCAGGCAGCTCGACCAGGATTGGTCAGCTATAACGAACCTGATTGGTCTTTAACTAAGAGTTTCCATTGGTTATTAGAAATAGCATTCCTAGTTGTTATTGGTCGAATCATACAAAAGGTGTCTATAAAAGGCAGAGTTAACCGTTATTATTCGCTTTTGCACGATGTAAATAAAGAGTTGAAGTTCACTGTTCTAAAGCTGTCTCCAGTTACTACGACTCATGAGCAGTACTTAACACTGGCGACAAGGATGGGATTTGGAGACGCCTGAACTGAAGAACCATGAAACGAATACCGAGCACGTGAAAGACGACGCCAACAACGGAAACCATGTCCGGCGGCATTGTACCACCCGCTCTGTTCGACCCAAGTCAGGAGGATTGGGAATCCTATATGGATCGTTTTCAAATGTTTCTCGAAACGAACAACCTCAAGGATGCTACGCCGGCGAAGAAAAGAGTGTTATTCCTAACGCACTGTGGCCCGGCCGTCTTCAAGATGGCCAAAGCACTCGCTAAGCCTCGAGAAGTGAAAGCCATGAGCTGGGACAACCTCGAATCCTCCTGAAAGGCCACTATGCGCCGACCGTGCCTACGCTCGTGAGACGCCACGAGTTTTATCAAAGAAACCAACGAAAGGGAGAAAGCGTGGCTGATTTCGTGGCGGACCTCCGAAATTTGGGCGGCCTCTGCGGGTTCGCCGACTTGGAAGAGGCACTGAGAGATCGAATAGTTCTGGGATTAGATGCACTGACGGTGCAAAGCAAGCTGATGGCGAAAGGCAACATCAGCCTTGCTGATGCCATCGCCGACGCGGTTGCGGATGAGGCGACCAAGAAGTCGGCTGCACAGCTCCGAAAAACCCGACACCCTGTACTGCCAACGACCGGGGATGTTCCTACCAGCGCAGATGGGAAGGCCGCCACCACGCATCATGAGGACCTCTCTTCGTCATCAGACAGCGACGAAGAAGAGGTCCACCGACTGCGGTCCGATCGAGACCATCGTCCG